>NDGN011482591.1:0-19761 GCA_002564285.1 Tympanoctomys barrerae
GTGCTTTGCTAAGCTTGTTCTAAGTAGGTGCTTTAGACCACTGAGCCATCTTACCAGCCCCTGGATTTGTTCTTGATAAGGCTGGGCTAGCTGCACAGTCACATGTAACAGGGTGTATGGTTCCCTTTTGCAGTGCGGTACCCATTTTGACAGCACCTGCGAGGCCCCTCGGTGGTACCCCTGGTGCCTACTCCGAGCATCACTAGCACATTCCTGCAAAACTGTGTAGGTTGCTGGCGGTGGAGAAGCACGAGCACATCTTCACTGCATGCTGCCAGGCTTGCTCATAGTAGACAGCCAACACCAGCCCTCAACAGCGCCCATGCACGAGCTCCTTGGTGAGAGCCTGCCTCAAACAAACAAAACAAAAGCAAAAAAAGAAAAAAGCAGTGGATGCACAAAGTTGCGACACACATCCCACGTACGGGAGGTTCTGGGATGCGTAAACCTCATCTGTGGTGAGGACTTGGAAATGGTTGCTGCTGCTCTACTGACCAAGCAGAGCTCAAACCATGTGTCTGAGATCTCTGCATCTGTACTGTCGTTTTTTAAAAAATCCTTTCATAAAAAAAAAAAGTACCTAAGCAAAGTTTCTGCTCTCCACTGCAAAGCAGTGGCCTTTTGGCTGGCAGTGAAAGCCTGTCCCTTATCAAGGGTGTGTGCGCTGTACTGTCTTCTGGCTTCAGTGCGGATACTGCTGGGTGATGCCAAGCTCTGATTTGTCACCATCTTGTCTACCTCCATCTTCTGTGGTGGCTTCTACCTGGCATTTGGCTGAGGAATCCTCCCCTCCGGCCCATGGTCCTGGTGATCTCTCAAAGCCGACTTCTCTGGGGCTTTCCTAACCTGCCTGGGACACACAGAGCAGCCCTTTTACTTCTCTCATCGTAGCTAGCTGATGCCTTATGAGGGGCTCGGTAGTGCAAGTCCATGGCTCCCTCACCACGGGACCTGCTACGCCTCCAAGACGTTCATCCAACTGTTCTCAGAAGTACTGCCTCACTGTCAGCCTTTCAGTTTTTTTTTTTTTCCTGCAATGTACCCTCATAATTTTAATAGTGTGGGGCTTTATGAGTGATTTTGCCAGTGGCTTGTCTCCAACAGTCTTTTTAAAGGAAGAGCTCAGGTTCTACTGATTTTCATCACTGTGACCACACACCATTTCTGTTCACGTACTTCTTCATATCTGTTTTCGTTCCATACATTTTTGGTCCACTATCTCTGTAATTTCTTCCTTTTGGGCCTCAACTTCTTAAATACATACTGAGAGTATACAAAATAGATGAGCTTCTACAATACACCATTTGACCGTGTCACACGGATTTAAGCAGCCTCATGCACACACTGTCATACAGGTACACAGAGATTAGAAACGCTGACCAAACTCCAGCAGACACCCCAGTCCTGGCATGTACCCACACTGTGCCGAGACCGGGCGTGCTCAGGGCGTAGGCCATAGGCTGTGTCCGGGCTTGGAGAGAAGCCTGAAGTGCACATAGCACCAAGTTGTGCTTCTTTTTCACCATTAGCTCTCTCTGAAGAGTTAAACTGTTTAAAACTTCCAAAGTACTTCTAATCTTTACAAAAATTTCACCTTTTCTTTGTACCAGGAATCGGACTCGGGACTGTGCTTGCCAGGCGGGCACTGCGCTGATCAGCTATCTCCCCCACCCTAATTTCATTTTAAATCAGAGCTGGATGTGGTGGTACCTGCCCGTAATCCCAGCTACTCAGGAGACTGAGGCAAAAGGACCAAAAATTCAAAATTCAAGGCCAGCCTGTACCACGTGTTGAGACCTGACAGCCAGCAGCCGGGGGAGGGGATTGCGCGTGCAGGCAGAAGAGGGACTACACGCTCAAAGCAACTTTGCGACCATGCAATACCCAGTCTCAAATGGCCCTGGGTCCCCGGGGCGTGCGTGGGAGCCGGACTGTAGCCCATGACAGGCGCCTGCCTAGGATCTTCTGAGGCACTGGGATCAACCTCTAGAACCACCAAAAATTAAAAATCAAATTTCTGATGTACAAGTTTGATTTTAAACTGTTTCATAACGCTACCTGATTTTCTATTTTTTTTTTAATATATATATATTTTTTCTCTTTGGTTAGAATGGTGATTTCCTCAGTTCATCCGAGCTCCTGCGATCTTAAGAGGGATTCATTCTACTGGAGTTCTTACAGTGAGTACTAAAAAATGCGACACACCTTTTGCCCCTTGCCAATTCTGGAAAGCGTCTGGTCTTTATACCGCCAAGCATGTTGGCGCTCCTTTCTATTTTCTCTTAGTTCTTCCACCGTGCATATATCGGGCATTTCCATGCTACCTCCATGAATCAACTAACGCCTTCAATTACTTTCCATCTTTCTTTTTACTCAAACTGATCTTCTGGATGTACCATCTGGCTAAATCAGTTTCAATTATATCAAATTTGCTCTTAATTCTAATGATTGCATTTAAAATTTACAGAATTCTCTGTAAAATACCTTATTTTTCCAGTGTTTTACTTACTTTCAAAAAACTTCTTTTGTTTCATTAATCATTTTGAACGTATCTTGACTTCTCTCAAGGACCCTTTTGAGGTGGGAGGCTAACTTTGCTCTGTGTAGGGCGGTGTGTGCACTGCTGCAGGACCCTCTCTCCTGTGCCCTGAACTAGCTTGTTCTATGCGGGGCTTCCCCACTACCATCACTTCCAGCTTAGAGGAACCCCCAAACCGGCTCAGGCCTCAACACTCAGAGGACAGACTCTTTCCGGCCTCTTACATCCTGAGCTCAGCTTAAAAGTTCTGAACTAAGAAAGTGCAGGAGTGTTTCTCCTCCAGGGTCACGTTGCAGCAAAGGTCGCAGTGTCCAGATTCCCATGGCGCCATCAACCCCAGACCCTGCTAGCTGGGCCCCCAGCTCGGTCTCCTCCGCTGTGGCCGTGGCTTCCTGCTGCACAGTGGCTCCCAGGGCCAGCACTGGTGCACCCAGCTGTTCACTTACACCTTGCTGCACTGCACTGAGCACCGAGTTCCAGGCACTGTTTCTGGGATGTTGGGTTATCCACTTTAGCCCACGTGGCTTCTTTGGCATCTATCATTTTCCTGCTATTAAATAATGAAGGGCTTAAAAACAAACCAGTGGTCACCACAGTGCAGGAAAATGGAGCTGCTCTACACTGGTGGCCAGAGCATATACCCTTGTTTTGGGGAATATGAAGAAAAGCCTGAGGTGCTTTCTTTCCAGTACAGCCAGTGTACCTGTGACAACAGGAAATGACCTCAGTGTGCTGTGGGATCCAGCCGAGCACAGACCATGCAGCTTTTGTTAACCAGATTTCAGCTGAGGCCCCAACCAGCACACCATCAATGTGTCGGATACCACAAGCAAAAAGGCTATCAATTAAGTGACACAAGGCATGCCATCAGATGAAACTTGTATTTTTATTTCCTAAAGGATTAACTGTTTTTTACTTCACCAGTTATCATAACCATTAAAAGGTTGGAAATGGCTAAGACAGCGCCCAAGACAGAGTCCAAGTCACCCTGCAACTCTTCAGAGTGGGCTTGTGTTTTCGCTGTTGCTGTCCTCTGGGCTGCTAAGTGCTAGCACTCTAATCCAGATTACAGGATTTTCTTCTAACCTGCTCCCACCCATTCAGTAAATTGGATTCTAAACTTCCTAATCTCAAACTCCCCCCCCCCACCCCCCGCCTTTCAGGGCAATTTCTTCTAATAAGGAAAACCAAAGGTTCTGTCTGGAGAGCAGGGCTGGGGCTGTTGATGTCTGGACACCTGACGTGACTCTGACAATAAAGCCCTCTCTTCTTATCAAGTGTTCCTTATCTTACAGCCCAATGTCCTGTGCCCACAGCAGTCCTCTCAGTGGCCTCGAGATGCACATGTGGGGCCCAGCTGAACCAACTGTAAAGCATGATAGTGTAAGTATCTCTCTGCTGCCTCCTGTCCTCCCCTCTCCAGGTTTTTTTTTTTGGCAGTACCAAGGATCGAACTCAGGACCTCGCGCTTGTCAGGCAAGCACTTATGTTGCTGAGCTCCTGTGACGCGGTGCCTAGTAACTACAGCACACCAACGCAGGGGTCTACAGTCTGCAGAGCGAGCCTGCAACCTCCCTCTCACATATATTCTGAAAAGCTGCAACTAGAAAGCCAACTGTATTCAAATCTTAAAATTTCAAATAATCCAGGACGAAAGAAAGCAGAAACAAACAAAAAATTTTAAATAAAATGGTAGGCATAAATAACAGTTATCATAAATGCTAATATGTTAGAACTACCATCAAAAGGCAGAGATAATCAGAAGGGACTGCTAACAAGAGACCCAAATTAAATATAAAGACACCAAAGGGCTCAAAATGGACAGAAAAGATCAGCAGGCAAACACTAGGCAGAGAAGTTGCTGAGGCCAAGCCTATCAGACGCGACACATCGCCCGAGGTAAGAGGGCATTTCATGATAACAAGTGTCCATTTATTAAAAGGCATCATTGTGTTTATTTTCCTAATAACAGAGACTCAGAATACATGAAACAAAATCTGCCAATTAAAGGCAAAAACAATCTCACAATTGTACAATGAGATTTTAACATCCCTCTCTCAACTAGACCAGACAATCAAGACTCAGATGAACAGGAAAAAGGGAAATAAAGGCTTTTTGCAAATGGAAGCAGGCCCAAAGAGGAAATGAGGAGAATTTAGATGGGTTATGCACAGGTACCAACTCTTCATGGCAAAATTTTCATCATTATGTACTGTAAGCATGTATTCTAATTATGTACTACAAGCATGTATTCTATGTTTTTACTATCTGCATTTCTTCTTTCTGTAAACCAAGTCTTTTTAATCCTTATTCTTTTTATTTTTTGTGGAACCGGGGATTGAACTAGGGCCCTTGCACTTGCCAGGGAAGCACTTATTGCACTGAGCCATCTCCCTAGCCCCTTCCTTATGCTAAAAGAATGTGTAAATACATGCCCATGAAAACAGAGGTTCACATTTTAAAGGGTCAGACCCACTTTGAGTGCTACCTGTTTCTGGTGGTCTGATGTAGGCCACACCTACCAGGGGAGCTGTATTAGGTTACTGTAGGACTCTTACATAGGAAGTGCAAGAGCAAGCATCCAGAGCCACGTGGTAGGCGAGGCAGTTACTCCGAAATGGACATGGGTCATCGTCCATTCATTTGAAAGCCATCAGTTACTGTCTGCCTCACCAGCTTTTCTGGCATTTTCGTTTCCCTTAACGTAAAGGGAGAAGTGTGCAATAGCAGGCGAAATACAAAAACTGCCACCTGACAGAAAAGGGTGGGGAGCTGAATGGCACTGGCAGCTGTGACGTGACCGCATGGCTGGCCGGCGCTGGGCAGCAGCAGGGACTGGCCAGTCCTGGCATGTTCCCTGGGCAGATCGTATGCACCAGTCCCCTCCAGGGACTGAGGTCACCCCCAGAGCAGAGGACAGGACGGCAACTCTGATCACGCGCAGCTCTGACTTCTGGGAGGTGAACAGCACACTTGGGAGCCCTTCTGGTGCTGGTGGGGAGAGGGCTGAGAACGCAACCAGTTCACAGCATCAGCAGGAGCAAAGAGAACAAGTGAGGAGAAGTTACTGAGGAACTCCCTGGTAAGACTTAAGTGGAAATTATGAAGATGTTTTTCTCCCGAGTAACACACGAAGGCTATAAACTGGACCAAGCAAATGCTGAGTGAAAGCTGTCATGTTTCTATCTTGCTTACGGGTGCAGCTACACTCATGAAGGTGAAGTATCACACTCTGCCGTGTCGAGAGCCAAGTGCTGATACGCCGTGGAAACACGTGAGCACTCAAGACCTGTGCAGGACATGGAAGACCACAGTAAACGCAGCACCGCGTAACGGTCTAAGGAGGGAGGACAAAGAGAGAGCCAGCCTCTGGGCAGAGGTCTGTCTACTCGGCTGAGACGCCGGCCAAGATGGTCCCTAAAGCTGTGTCCCTAGCTACCGCCTCTGGCCCTCGGGTCAGGACCAGCACCTACTCACACGGTGAAGTGGGCGCTGTACATGCCACACGCGAGGGGCTCTCTCCGCAAACATAATCTACAGAGAAACTCCTATAATCCTACCTGTTAGAAAATAAATATTGTGGGTTTTATTCTCTTAAATTAAAAAAACAAAAACCACAAATTTAGAAGTTTAAGCCTATTACAAGGGCTGGTAGGACTGTCCCTGCCTTTCCCCCCTCAAATAAAAAGGAAGCTGAGATGAAGTGCAAGGAAAACAGGGGCTCATAAGTCTGGGCCAGCAAAACCAAACAAAAATCTCCAAGAAGCGGCCTCCTGCTGCCTGGGCTGGGTGGCCCCGACTTACCTGCATCCCCACAGCGTCTCTTGCAGTGGCGGCCCTTGCAGCTGTCTGCTGAGCCCAGTAAGACATTTCACTAGCTCTTTCAAGTTCACAAGGAGAGAAATCCATCTACCTAAGAACTTCTTGCTTTACCGGGGAAGCTGCTGCAGTAAGTACCATTACAGTATGTACAGCAGGCAAGGAAACTCAAAGTGAATGCTTGCTGGTTGTGCTGCAGACAGACAGCAAGGGCTTAAGGCTACACTGGAAGGAAAAAGGCTCTGAGAAGAGGCTGGGACCAAAGCCACCTGAACTGCATCTGCCTGCTCACAGCAGCCCTGGGATTTCCCTTCCTGTAGTACCGGGCACTGAGCTCCGGCCCTCCACTGGTAAGCCACACCCTAGCCCTTCACTGTTATTTTGAGACAGGGTCTCACTCAACTACCCAGGCTGCACTGAACTTGCAGTCCTCCTGCCCGAGTCTCCCACTGTGCTGTATTCTGGGTGGGCACTGTTATACCCAGTCCCCCCAATTTTCTAAAACTTGCTTCTCTCCTTTACAGGCTGAGCTTATATTTAAAACCCACCTTCAAGTGATAGCAGTCACAAATAGAGGCCCCTAACGGCCTGAAGAATATTTGCTTGACATTCAGATTAAGAAGCAAACAGATTAGAAAACACTCATCTGCTTCTCCAGTGCAGATCGGACTCAGGAGCCTCTGGACATCCACAGAAAAGGGACGGCATCCCAACCCTCAGGCTGAAATGAACCTGAAGTGCGTGAGGACGGTTTCAGGCACAATGCCTGACACACAGGACTTGAGCTGCAGATGTTCAAGTATTCCAAGTTTGATAAATACATGGAGCTATCCTTTTCTCAGACAAAACTAGAATACCCAATGTAAGAGTGTCAGCCCTAAAAAACTTAGTGAGGGAGTAAAAGCCAAAGACTTTCTTATTTCTCTTGGGAAAAGAGCCACAAGATCAAAAATTCTGTGTACACGTTTTGGATCAGGGTGGCTCGCTTCCCTGTGAATGTCCAAAGAGTGAGCTTCTCAGACTTCGTGGCCCAGACGGTGCCCGACACAAGTACTCAACCCTGCTCCACAGGAGGAAGGCAGCTAAGGACCACACTTAAACAAATGAGCCGCTGCTTAGGCTAGCACTGTCCACGGAACTTTCTACAAGACAGAAGTGCCCCACGGTGGGGCTACTGGGCATTGTGATATGGCTAACATGGCAAGGAAACGGAATTTTCAGACTTTCTTCGGTATCAGAACCTGCAGATTCTCAAGTCTCTTATTAAAAAATGACATAGTACTTACATATAACTTTAAAATCCTCTCATGATTTTAAATCGTCTCTAGATTACTACGAACAGCAGTTACACTGTGCTACTTAGGGAATGATGGAAAGAAAAAGCCTGTAATGTCCAGTACAGAGAAAATATTTTCTCCCAAGTATTTTCAATTTGTGGCTGACTGGAATCAGGAATTTGGAACCCACAGGCGTACAAGTGCAACCGTGCTGAAGTACCAACACCTCACGTAACTGGAGGCTATCACACTGACCGTCACAGTACTAAGCCACTAACAAGTCAGTCTGACTACTCGAAAAACCTACATGAACGCTGTGGTTCTATTCAGGATCAGCTGGGGAGAGAAAGCATGATGTGAAAACATTCCAATAAGCGAACGCTCACACTAGTAAATGAGGAGGAGGATACGTGTAGAGTTCCATGTATCGGGACTTGGCCATACTCTGTCTGGTGTAGACTTGCTGGATCCCAGCTCGGAGGTCATCCCAGATCTGGTCAAGGCCGATCTGCTTCAGTCCGTGGGGGTTCTGGCTCCGGCCTGACGACATCGTGAGCAGTGGTACGAAGCTGTGCGGTGGAGCACTCCTTACTCACACACAGCTAATCCGCCATTAGTTGAAAATGTATAGTATCATCCCAAGTTTATTCACAGCAGTTCAGAAAGGATGGCCTCTAAATGTAGAGAGCGAGATCGCATCACAGGCAAACCTGAAGAGGAAAGAAAAGGGATCGATGAATTCTTTGTAACATCTCCAGGCAGGTAGTAAGGCTGCAAGCCCAGATAGAAACACCGAATTTACGGCGTTGGCAGGGACTGCTCTAGTCCCGAGGTCATTTCTACATGGAAACCCCTTCCCTCCAGGGGCCGTGTGCAGAATGCATTTAGACATTTCCCCCCAAACTGTTCGACTACTAGTAGCAGCCATGGAGAAGCTGGGCAAGGAAGGCACGCTAAACAGCTGCTTTCATTACCTTCTGGGGTGGGGAATATTAAAATACATCACCTGACTGACACAACTGGGAGACAGATGCAAAGAAAGCGGCAAAAGATATGCCCAGGAAATTCCCACAAAGAGAAGGACAACTAATAAATGGGAAAAACAACAGCACCCCGAGACTTCCGTAATTTCTCCTTCAGCACTTGGTAACGAAGTAAACACCAGCAAGGGGAAAGGTGAGGGCAGACAGGCGCTCCCTCTCTGTCCAGGAGGATCGGAGGAACAGCCCTGGCTGCAGAGGCCTGGGGCGAGCTCGGTCCCACACTTCCAAGTGCAGTCCATACTTCCAGGTGCGTGCAGGCAGATGCTTACCTTTCTAACCTTCAACTTCCTGTCTGTAAAATGGGGGCTACCACATTCCTCAAATGGCTGCTGTCAGTTTAAATAATACATGAGATAGTAATGTTAATGAACGTTTAACAAATGTTTTAATGTCTAACATTACTACGTCTAAGGGTACAAAGCTACTTCGGTTGTTTTTTTGAGACAGGGTCCCACTATGTGATTCAGGCTGGCCTCCAACTCACAGCAATCCTCCTGCCTGCCTCAGCCTCCCCAGTGCTGGGACTATAGGCATGTGCCACTGTGCTGGCCGAAGCGCGTTAACACTGCATCATCAAGGACCGTCAGTGAAAGACTTCTACAAGTGTTCGATATTGCATCAAGTTAGAACTCAATATGCAACATTCCTGACACCCTTTAAGAAAGATTGTCTATGTACGTCACACTGCAATGTGGGGGTTTCAAATCAACGATTGCAGTGAAAATGAAGAAACACTGAGTTCTTTTAATGGCTTCATAAAACAAATGCCACCAGGAAGCAAGCAGGACCCGAAACAGCGTGCACAAGTTGTTACAGCCTGCAGATCCGTGCCCGAGCTTCCTGGCCAAGGAACCCGGAGCAGCCCACCTCCTCAGGATCACAGCGCACCGAGGAGCTGCGGCTTGCCTCCTAGCACTGCGCAGGACTCGTCGTGGACTAAGCTGGGGTCGCTGCTGACACTGGATCTTCCCCAGTACTTGTAGTCTGCACTATATAGGTGACATTTTATGGAACTACAACACCATTCTTTTTTTTTTTTTTTTTTTTNTTTGCGGTGCTGGGAATCAAACCTGGGACCTTGCATTTGCCAAGCAGGCACTTATGCCACTGAGCTAGCTCCCTGGCCTGACAGTCCTAATCTTGAAAAGTCTTTTGTTTTGAACATGCAAACAGGTAGATTCAAAGGTGAAATGCATCTGACACAAGGACTCCCTCTAATGCAGACGTTCCCTATGTTGACTTTTAACCTGTCCTTCTTTTCATCATCTGGGAGGGTCACAGCACACTGGGCTTGATGGCAATCAGCGTGCGTGGACTGCTGCCACCACCTGACAGCATCAAGGGCTGTCTGAGCCTCACCACACCTGCAATCCTGCCCGAAGTGGAAGGTGCCACTTAAACTGCCCCAACTGGCATCAGCAATGCATCAGTTCTATCGTGGGCTAGCTTTCTCACACCTCTTCTTTCCTAAGTTCTACCAGCAACCAGAAAGCAGCCTCCTCTGCCCTCTGCCCTCCACCTTCTGCCAGTGCCGCCCATCTCAGCACGCACACAGCAGCAATCTGGGAAGGACCCTGGTAGCTCATGCTTGAGTGCTGCTGATGCTAACCATCGAGGCCTGCTCCTCTCCCTGCTCCCCTCATCTCTCCTGCTCTTCCCCGAGCCCCATGGTCTCTCTACCACCCCTGCAGTCGCCACACTGGGCCCCACATCTCCACACTGGTGTCCTCCTGCTCCCTTCGGGCCTCAGTCAGTCTGAAGCTGGGTCGCCCCAAGAGGAGCAGGGCACCTAGAGAGCCTACACACCGGGAACATCTCACTGGGCACCAGAAGACCCCTTGCTTACACCTTTGTGCCTACCAGACTCATTGGGACGCATCCCCAGAAGAGGCCAGCTTCCCACACCTGGGCCCTTCCCTTGTCATCACATGTTCAAGGCGGAAGCCCTCTCCGTGGAGGGCCTAGGCACCGCCGCAGTCTCCTTCGCTTCGCATGTGACCTCAGGACACAGTCCAGAACCCAACCCATGGCCTGACAAACGTTCAGTGTTCACACAAATCAGTGCCGTATCTATTTTTCTTTCTTTTCTTCTTCTTTTTTTTTCTGTGGTTCCAGGGATCAAACTTGGGGCCTTGCACTGCCAGGCAGTTGTTTATGTCACTGTGCTATATTGCCGGCCGTTCACGGCAAGAAGTGGCAAGCTATGCTTTGAAAGAACTTAGCAAAACCAGGATCATCAAAACCTCCCCCTCTTAGGAGAGATAGCTCAGTAGAATAAGTGCTTGCCTGGCAAGTACAAGGTGCTCAGTTCAATTCCCGGTACCTGAAAAAAAAAAAACCAACAAACAAACAACCCTCCTCTTGAGGCGCTCTATAATGACTTGTTTCTCCCAAATCTTTTCTTCCTCCGCTTGCCAGGCAAGCGCTTATTCTACTGAGCCATTTCCCCAGCCCTCCAAATCTTTTCTTAAAACACCAAATCTTACAGTAAAATTTATTTCTATTTGTCACTTGATAATGACTTACACTGTCTGGTTAATGAGCATGTATATTTATTAACTTGACATAATATCTAACAGGCTGATAGGAAAATTACAGAACTTCTAGCAACCATCTATAATTAACAAGTTCTTGGCAGGCAGCGGCTGCATCCTAGGCCCTGGCCACACACTACTGCATGTCCGGATGCCACAGTCTACTTTCATGTTCTCCTGGCTATGGAATAGTTTTCCCTTCTAGTAGCAAACAGCTGCAATAAGGTGCGTAGCGGCTTGGAATGTGGAAACGCCACGCACCATGTGCATGCGGAGCCACAGTATTCTGCCCATGAACGCCAATTAGGGTCGAAGATTAGAGGCTGATTTTAAAAACAGTTCCGGAAGAGACTGATTCAGAGGAGAGAACCACTGTGGTCGAGACTGCTGTGCTGGAAAGTGGCAGGACCTCTGCCAGGGCTGGGCTCACACGCCGGCATCCCACACAACGGACTGAGCACCACAGGCTGAGCTGTGGTTCCTGTTGTCAAAGTGTCAATGAACAGTAAAATCCCTGTCAAGTCCTAAGTAGCAACAGGCTCGCCACTTGGCTACTCATTAAACTAAGACTCCTGAAGAAGTGTAAAAGTTGATCGTTTTAAAAAAGCCAGCAAATTAGTTCTAATTATATCAATACTAAATCTACTCAAATATTTTGAAATTTAAGAAAGCAAAATTTAACAAAGCCTGACCTTTTAAAAACAAAGATAATCACTGAAAATATCAAAACAGTATAAAGAGGAGCGTTAGTACTGCTCTGTCCGCCAACGAAGTTAAAACTCACCAAGTGAAAATGGCTGGTGCGGCTCTTGTGCGCCGCCACACCCAGAAGCCCAGCAGAAGCAACACGGCACTGCCCTGTTCTCTGGGCAGTACTGGGGCCCGGGCCCGGGCCAGGCCTTCCACTCTGCTGCCTCCAGCCCTCGTAGATTCTGGGCCAGGATCTCCCTCCCGACTGCGTCCCGCTGGCCGGGCCTCCAGGCACGCGCCGCCACACCAGGCAGCCATACGCCTCTTCACGCGTGCTCGACATGTACTTTTTGTTACACTGTGGACCCCAGTGATGATCCTTTCTCTATCACGACCCTGATCACCCACAAGATCACACACAGCCTCCTCATGCTGACGTTTCAAGTCTGTGTCCAGCTCCACACAAGACAGCCACGCCACAGAAGCCTCAATGGACATTCAGAATAGGCAGCGACACCTTCTATCACCGCTAGAGCTTGTGCTGTTTTCTGGCTACCATTCCCTTCTCTAGGAGTCCACTGGAAGGGAACCACCCTACCCTCTATTTTCTTATCTCTTAGGGAGCATGACACCCCTAGATACATCTGTAAAACATCCGTAAGTTATTATAGCAAAGGATCTAAAACTAAAATCTGAGAGAAAATGGCCAACACACGCACTACAGAATGTCCGCAAGGACAGGCCCTGGGCTGACAGCAGACACGGGACTAGCCTGGGTGGAAGATACTTCCTAGATGCACACCGTTAATACAGGAGCAAAGCCACCTATGATGGAGGCCCTGGGAAGCTGGCACCAGTCCTGAGGACAGTCAGACCCTGGCAGGGCCTCCCCGTCAGTCACTGCAGGCCAGGCAGAGGAGCTCGCGCTGCTGCTGATCCTGACGGTGCTGGTGGCCAGCGGGGGGCCTCACTGGCCACTCCACATGGTACAGCCTTCCTTGAAGAAGCATCTGGTGGCCCAGGCCACACTGCACTGCTCCAGGTGTGGCACAAGTGGCTCGGGAATGGCGTCCCCAGGTCAGGAAGGGCACATGTGGCAAGATAAATGGTGACAGATAGCTTGATCTGTTGGTGCTCAAGTTTTAGAAATATAGCACTTCACAAATTATGTCCTTTCCATCTCAACCAGACCACCAAAACACATCAGCACTCTTGAGCAGAGACGTCAAAATGCTTTTTAGGTAAGATAAAAATCTCCTACTAATCATGTTACATGGCCAGAAAGCTCAGGAAGTCCCCCAAACCCAAGAAAGAAAAAACCATACTTAGGATATGAATGCTTCCTGAAGTACCCCTGGCGTCACAGGGCTTGCCAGCGGCAGTTATGAAGGACCGAACATGCTGCAGATCGGCCGCTTTTGCCTCTGGGAAGGGAGCAGGTGCCAGCCAAGGCACCGAGTCCCCTCCGCACCTCCTTGCACTCAAGGAGGCCTGGCCATGTCCCTGCACACGTACCAGCCCCTGGGAGGTGCACTGTACTCCTTTCCCTGGCAGGACAGAAACCAGGGCAGAAAATGCCACCAACCAAGAGGAAGCAACAGCGGAGGCAGTTGTACCTGCGCACACACTGCTGAGTCTCCATGCACCTCATGCTAGGAAAGCAAGCCAACGGAATGGAACACAACAGCCAAACAAGAAGAGGCCACGTGTTTACGCCATGTATTTAGTGGCTTATTAGGAAGGACTGATACTCCAAAGGGAGCCGAAAGTCAACCAAATCAATGCTAAACAAGCATCCTCACCACCCATACTGCAAGCTGCTGAAGCAGCTTGTTCTCAAGACTAATGACGCGTAAGATTCCCTCACCAGAGCATGCGTACAAAAGATGAAATGATCTCCAGGAATCCTGAAAAAAAACTAATTCAAAGTTGTACCCATGCATACTGAGAGGGTCTTTAAAAGGCACGTACAACAGTCTTCCATGAAACACACTATTTTGAAAAGCAAGCAAAGCTAAGCATCAAGAGAACCTGGGAAACACCAGCTTTAGTGGTTAATTAATTACTTTACCCTGGTACAGGACATCACAGGCCCTCCTGAGTGAACACGTCTCAGGAACTTCCACGGAAAACGACAACGCAGTGTGGTACCTCAGCTCTTCTTCAGTGCTGCATCGAGCACCAAGACCATTAGGTACCACACAAGCTGAATGGACTGAAAAGGGTAGCGAGGAGGAAGGCAATCCACTCAGCCAAACCTTGCTCACATATCAAACACCGTACACATGAAGACACTAGGACAAAATCTTCATATTACAGAGGTTTGACTGGATAAAGCATCCCACTCAAATTTACTTTGCTACAGGGTTGGGGAGTCTCTCCTGACTCTCTGGGACCCATGAATCATGTCCCATTCAGCAACTTTCTTGCTCCAGAATGGCTACCAGGCATAGTGGCACATGCTCGCAACCCCAGCATGTGGGCAGGTGAGGTGGGAGGATCCCTACGTGTTCAAGGTCAGTCTGGGCCACACAGTGAGCTCAAGGCCAGCCTGGAATTCAGAGCAAGACCCTGCCTCAAAAGAAACAAATAGAAGAGATCTGTAGCATTTCACTCAGTGAAATACACCTCACTAGTTATATCCAGCTACTCCCCAGCTGAAAAACTCTCAGGTCTTTATCAACTGAACACAGTGCAGCCTCCAAAGTATCTGTTTTTTGCTTGCTTGCTTTAGTGACCTGAAGATAAATACCTATACAGCGCCTGTGATTTGGGCTACGCCATCACTCACTTGGGCAGGAACAGGGAGGATCAGGCTTGCGGAGAGCACTTTCTTTGCCATGGAGAGCTGCAGGCCTGAGGCTTGTCCTGGGCAGCTGCCCCAGGAAGCCACACCACCAAGAAGAGAAGACTGGACTGGCCCCGGCACGTCTCTGATGACATCTGATTCTGGGAACGAGACTTATCAGGGAAATTACAGCGAGTCCAGACTACATGAAGAGGAGGCCAGAGAGGGGGCAGAGCAAAATGACAGGTGAAACCCAGGAGGAGGAGCCTTATCCTGGAAGCCCGGGTAAAAAAGGCCGCTGCTGACCGAGGTCACATGAAACTGCCGCTTTCTTCTTCTGTGACCTTGGGCAAGTCCCTTTATTCCCTTCGCCCACTTCAAGGGCTCGTGGTGAGGCTACCCCATGAGGCCACAAGTGTGGCAAATGCCAGCTACAATTGTCATCATTGGCACAGGATGTGAAAGTACCAGCTCCATTTTGCTCTGTGGAAGCCTCTGCGACCTTCACCAGGACTCTGGGTGGTGCGACAAGAACAGAGCTCAAACTGCAAGGGGCTGGACAGACTGAAGAGCCAGAGAGTCCACTGCTGGCTGGGCAGGAGGTGCTGGGAGGCCGTGACTGGCAGCAGCAGAGGGAATCACTGCCAAGGAAAGAGGCCACATCTGGACTCGACACCAGGGCAGGGCCTTGCCTGCCAACAGCTGGAATGCAATGGAACCTGTGGCCTGTGACAATGGCTTGGAGAAACCTTAAGGCAGGAATGATTCCTCCTCCCAGTAGGAGCCCAGAGAGCTCCAAGAAGAAAAGGTGGGGAGAACCAGGGAAGGAGCTGCCAACAGGGGAACCCAGGCCGTGGGGCACACTAGAGCAGGCAGAAGGGAGAGATGTCCAAAGCCTACGACTGCCAGTGACCACATGATGGGGGATCTGGTCTCAGGAAGGACGGTGGACCCTGCTCTGTAGGACCCAGAGAGCACAAACCCAAGGTTTCTTCCCCACATGCACCCAGGAAGTTCTGGGCTGTCCCCAGAGAGAACAGCTCTTGAGATCAACCACGCAGGTGTATCTGGGGGAAGGAAAGGTACAGACACAAGAATAAACTTTAAGAGCAGGCCGGATGGCTCAGCAGACTCAAGGCAGGCACAGAGACGGGGTTCAATCCCCAGTGTGCGTGCCAGCCCCGCCCCCGAGGCACAGAGAGGCAGCGAATGAAACTGGGCGTGGTGGTACATGACTGTAATCCCAGAGCTGGGGAGGCTAATCTGTGTAGTGAGACCCTGTACTATATACATACAAAAAAAGAAGAAACTTTCAGATAACTCTGTCACCTCCTCAATCTCACTTCAAACACTACAAAATCCCAGTCACCACTCTGCCCATAAATGTGAAATATTTGCCTTTCTATAAACTGAGAGCAAATGTATTTAGCAGAAGTGCTAGCCAGAGCCAACGTTGAAGAGTGTTAAAGTGACGTAATTGAAATCAGAGTTGTAAGAAACACAAAGGAGGTTTTCAAGAAAACAGTGTAACTGCTTTAGTTAGGCTGACAGCTTTTCAAAAAATGTAAGAAGAAAAAGGCCAATGTTATAAGACATTCTAAAAATAAAGACTACTTCTATTATTAATAATGGTAAAGAAAATGGTAATACCTGATGCAACTCAAACAATGTTTACGAATTGGAAATAAATTATTACATTAAAGGAATGCTATTAATCCCCTGTGAAGCACTTTGTTACGTATCCCATCACTCTTATCATTCTTGCCACTTTCTTTGTGGGTTTTTTTTTTTTTTTTTCAACCAGGAATCAAACTTAGGACCTCGTGCTTACCAGGCAGGCGCTGCTCGGCTGAGCTACATCCCCAGCCCTCTCTCCACTCTTGCGACCAGCTCTGGAAGCCCTTTCACCAGGGTTTGCACCAGCCTACCCACTAGGTCCGGCACTGGGCAACTCCTGGCTCTTGCTCAAAGCAAATGACCATAGATGGTGAGCACTTCTCGTGGATTCAGGGCACTGAGGCAGCCACAACAGTACAGATAAAGACCTGGAAGAGAACTGCTTCAGAAAGTGGCATTGTTAATCCCTGGCTCCGCAAAAAAAAGAAAAGAAAAGAAAAAGAAAGTGGCATTATCACTTTCTGATAATGAAATGAAGAGATGACGCCAAGGGGAGTATTCTGATGGGGACTAACACCAATTTGCCTTTTACTGAAATAAGATTTTACAGTTCAAACATCTACTATATTTCTCCAGTCACGCCTTATCCGGTTAACATTCACTGTTAACACCATCACAACAGGCCCGTAACTTGTGTTGCGCTGCCAGGCAGCTTGAACCACCAGCGGCATTTTCATTACTGTTCCACTGGGTGGGTGTTCATTAATTGTATTAGTAAAAAGGCTGATGAAAGTTACTTAATCCATCTGTACCACCAGTGGGAATGTGTTAGATACAAAGTGACTAAATTTAGCCTGCCAGTGCAGTAACATTTTAAATACGGCAACCCTGGAGTGACCCTGGGTGTCACTGGCTTGCGTGCACCCTGGCTGCGCCACAGTAGCTCTCAGTGGGCGGGTGGGGAAGAGATCCAGACTCTGGCGACCCCTGCCCGGTAACTCGCTCAGCGACCGGTACACAGGCATCAGCCACAATGGTCACAGAGGGGAGGAGGAAAGCCCTGGAACAGCCACACTCCAAGGAGGAAGCCACGTGCTGTGGGACAATCCCGAGACCACTCGAGAGGCAGGGGCGGGAGCTGGGCCGAGCATGCACACTGCGCTGTCTTCATACATATGACCAATCTGAAAAGTTCCCACAAAAGGAAAGGACAGCCCTTTCTGAAGTCAAGCTACGAGTCACCATGGTTTTACTGTTCTCATGCTTGGAATGAAAATAAAAAACCCAAGCCTGTACTTGTTTAACAACATTTGTGGCTAAAACATGACGAATGGGGCTTTACGTTACCTGCGGTTCCTACAGCCACAATGAAAAGCCAACAGCATAAACCTGCACACACAGGGCAGCGCACTGCCCGGGTAGCGGGGATGGCAGGGGGCAGCGGGGGGCACCCTTGCTCCCCAGCTGCTCTGCAGGGCTGACCCCGTGCCCAGGACCACACGCAGGCCAAGTCACTCTTGGGGACAGCACGGCCGGTGCTACAGCCCACCTGGGCTGCTCACGCAGCTGCCCGGCACCAAGGGAAAGCCTCAGGCTGCGCATGTGACCAGAGTCTGCTCAGGGCTTCTGTGAAGCCTACAGTTTCACCTCAAGTTTTAGGAGTAAGGAAAATGGCAAGCAGGAGGTGCCGTGTGACACCTGTCCCCCTGCCATCGCAGCCACCACACCTGACCGACCAGCCTTCCTTGCTCCAGTCCTCTATCTCATGCCTGTCATCCACACAGGGAGGCTGAAGCAGGAGGGCTACTTTGAGTTTGCAGCCACCAATAGGCTACAGAGTGACTTCCAAGGCCACCTGAACTATCCCCAGCGAGAACCAGTCCCAAAAAGCCAAGCTGGAGTGGCTGGCTGGGGTCCAGCCCAGGTCTCTGGGCAGCACTCTTCCCACACCCAGCACCCCACCCCCTAGCTCCCCACATCCCGCACCCCACCCCCACCCAGCTTTCTGAGCTAAGTTTTATAGCTGATCCCTTAAAGTCATTCACAAGGATTAACTCTTGTTACCAGAAAAGCAGCACAGTCACTCATGCAAGTGGGAAGTGAGTTCTGCTTCCACTTCACAGTCCTTCTCGAGACCTCAAAGTGCCACCGAGGCTGCACTGCATTGTCTTTGCTAAAGCGTTTAAACAGCTGGGCTTCAAAAGACCAGGTTCAGTGACCACAAACGTGCCATCTGACACCAATCCCACTAGGTATCTGCTGGGGACCAACACAGGGACAAAGGGGACACTTCTGGGCCCTGAACCTTTCCCTAAAATGTGATCTGTGCTTTCTTCTGAGGCAGGAACCGAAAAGTGGTTTTTGTGAGAAAAACTACCACCACCACGACTCATTTGGGCTACAGATGCTCAGCTGGTAACCAAAGTCAGAACGACCAAGCTTGCCCTCCCTTCAGTACTGTATCTGTTTCCCACATTAACTTTCAATCTTTGGGGTAGATCCCGGGTCAGCTCTACCTGTAAGCATGCCACTCATTTAGGGAGCATCTATCCAACAGTGGCAACACAAGGCTCATTAGCTCTCATTTTTGTAACCTATCTCAATGCTTTCAAATCCTGGACACGAAGTAAGAGATGCTTTAACTACTGCCAGCTCCCAGGAGTCTCCTCCAGTCACTCTGGGAATAAGAAGGAAACAATGCCCTGGGGAACAAGCTCACCCCTCTGCAGAGAGCTTCCAGCCTCCATCCAAGCCAGAACTGAGATCATCACCCGGAGCCGCAAGCTCCTAGGTCTCTTAGCTACTGCCCGGCTCCCTCGGTGCGGTGCCCCTCAGCCCCTGAAGCTCAAGCCCCTTCCAGGGCTTTCTTCCTAACTCTGGCTGTGCCTCACACTGACACATTCTTAAATTCTTTTCCTGTGAGAACTAAGAGCCTACTCTGTGGGGGCAAGTTAAGGTCCTCATTTCCACTTTGTGGGAACAGTTATCTACTGCAATACTTTATAAGAAAACTGAAAGGCTTGTATATGATTGTTCACAGCATGCTGTAACAGCTAAAACAGTAATGCAAATATCCAAGCATCAGCAGGCAAAAGGACAAGCACCAGTGACGGAACCTGGCCCTACAGTGGAATCAGATCAGATAGCAGAAACGAGTGCTGAGGAGATGGCTCAGTAGAATAAGTGCTTCCCTCACAAGCTCAAGGGTCTGAGTTCAATCCCCGGTTCCCCCATGACCTCCCAACAGCCACCTTAAGTAAAGGCCAGGTGAAGGAGTGCCAGGAACAAAAGGCTCCAAACAGGAAGCCAGGAAGCCAGGAAGCGAGGAAGAAGGGAGGGAGGGAGGGAGGAAGGGAGGGAGGGAGGAAGGGAGAGAGGGAGGGAGGGAGGCAGGGAGGGAGGCAGGCAGGCAGGCAGGCAGGCAGGCAGGCAGGCAGGCAGGCAGGCAGGCAGG
>NDGN011482603.1:0-26978 GCA_002564285.1 Tympanoctomys barrerae
AATAGTGTTTGAGACAGGATATCATGTCTGCATCTTGTACAATGAATAAGCACTAAGACAACAGTATGCAATGTATTAATTACTGAAAATGTGCCAGTAATTAGTTGTGAAACTGTCTCATTGATATGTTTCTTAACAAAATTATTTAAAAAAATAAAAATTTAAAAAAGATGGCAAAAAAAGAGAAAAAGCAAAATATGGTGGCTGCTATGGAGAATCCAAAAGGCCCAGACGCACATGTAAATCCCCTCTCCCAGGATACTTTAGAAGAAATTGGAGAGAGCTAGGTTTCTGGGCTGAGGAAAAAAGCCAGTGAATGATGAGTTATGATAATTTTTGTGCCTCCATTGCATGACCGCATTAGCCTCGTGCGGTAGAACATTCAAGACTTTAGCCTGGACTCACAGGATGGGAAGCTTAAGGTTCAGGCTCAGGACAAGGAACCACTAAGGGAGCTAGAGTGGGGCTCGGAATCCAGTCTGCTTCCCAGGCCTTCATTTTTCTTACCAGCTTTTTCAAAAAGGGATCATCACATTCACATTGCTGTCCTGTGAACATATGAAGGCGTGAATAAATGACATGCCAAAATGCCACTTTAAGTGCAAAGAATTAGTCTACACCCATGAAGGGGTCAATGCATCTACTTGAATATAGTGAGTGTTCCCTAGATTTTAGAGCGCTATTCATTGGCAGGCCCCAGTTGTGCCTTAATTTGCTCTCTCTATTCAAGAAAGCAACAGTACCAGGGACTTGGGGACACTAATCCCTTTATGGGTCAGTGAGCTTTAGCATCAGGCTTTTTCCTATTCCTTCTACCTCATGAGATTGACTTTGTCAAGACAGATGAAGTCCAAGTTACCTACTTCTTTTATAGCTGGCAAGATAAAGGCATCAATATTATTGTTGTAAGTATAGATTTTTAAAAATGGGTTTCAAGGTCAATACATATTAATTGGGAATACTGCATGCTACACTGGCTTCTCTAAGAACTGCCTGGATATTACCAGAAAGTCAGGGGTCTGACTGACTTTCAACTTCGCTGCTACGCTCTGTTCACAGTGTTAGGCATGGAGCAATGTTAGGTTCAGAAAGGAAATCTGGAAATTACGGAGGACAGGCAGATGGGAAGCACGTATTTGATTGTTTTGTAACTCATCTGAACTCATTTCCAAAGACCTTCACCCCACTCTTTCCTTCCAAGATAAAGATAAAGCCAGCATTTTCCTTTAATCCTATTCTATTTAAGAAAGGCTTTAAAACCAGAAAAGAGATAGGCGGAGGGGGAAAATCTCGAAACAGATCAGGTCTGCTGCATTCTGGACAAGGAAGCTTCATTTGGGGTTGGGGTTTGGAAGGTTGCAGGATAGCAGTGTGAGCCCCACCTTTACGCTGAGCATGACATGTTTTTTGTGTCCTTTGTGAGGTCACCCATGTGGAAGAGCATAGCACCTAGTCAGAGCCAGGCTGGTTCCTCACAGAAGGACAGGAGAGGGTGTGAAGCATCCAGGGGCCAGCAGGGCCATTTGATTCTGCAGGCTTGCTCCAAGATGAGGGCTGCTACCCATGGCGTACAGTGTTATGTGCCAGCTGAACATAAAGCAGATCAGCAGCAGAGATGACACCGGCCTTTCCCTCACTTTGGAGACAGAATATCTTGTGATTACTTGACTGTGTGACTGTCAGCCCAGCTAAAGCTCAGGGTTCACCATGGTGATGGAAGATGGAAGAGATGCCCTCCGCGATGCCAGCTGAGGTGGGTCCTAGCTGGGAGTGTCACCAGCACCTTGGTTTTGGCTCTGACTGTGTTTTTTCCCTATTTCCTGTTCAGAAAGCCATCCCTCAAAAGTGCCACCTCTTAAAATCCTCCAGATTCAAATTATTTAAAATCGTGATTATCCAGGGCCTAATTATTGCCTTTTGCACTATCTGTGGCTTTCTGGTGACTTCCCTTTCTCCCTCCTGCTGTTGCCCATTTCCCTGTTATTAACACTTCCACCAGAAATAGGGAAGGGGCAGTCCCTGAGGCCAGGCTTACGCCAGCCACCTACAACAGCAGAAGGGATTCAAGTTCTCAGGCTCCCGGTCACCGGAAAGCCAACGTTCTCCCAGACAGCATGAGAGAGAGTTGAGAGCTGCAGGGGCAAAAACATCCAGAAACAGCTGCTGCTGTGATTGTGGTAGTTGGTGGGGTGATGTGGGTGCTGCCGCTCTTTTTAGATCAGTCCCGGGACTCCTGGTGTCTAAGCTGCTGCCAGGCTAAAGGCAGTCACCCATGAAATTGCATTTATTTACAGAGCCCAGAGGTCCAATGTCAGGGTGAAGGCCTGCACCACCCCACCACCCCAACCCTTGTAGCCACAGGAGCTCAACTCCCTTAAGGTGGAGGATATGCCTGGTTCCTGCCAGCTCAGCGTTAATGCCTGCTTTGGTTGCTGAAGCCATGGCTGCATTGGATGCAAAGCAGAAATCTGCAAGCCTTTCATGCCGACCAGGTTTCCAGCTTCAGCTCTTGCAATGGAATCTGTGGACGTGGTGGAGTGAGACACAGCGAGACACAGGAGAGACCAAGGATCTGCGAGTCCAGAGGCCTGAGAAGCAGGGAGATCACAACCCAGACCTGTAGCAGTAGGTCTGGCAAGAGAGCACAGACCCAGAGCATGGCCCCAAGGAAGCAGTCATAGGACACAGAGTGGCCAAGTGCCTGGGAAAGTGCTACCTGTTGAGAAGGAAAATGAGGGGCAGGAAGGTGGAGAGCAGCTCTCATCATCCAGAACCTGTCTGAGCACCGAGTCCACAGGACAAACGCCCTACAGGAAGTACTTTCTACCAGTGGGGAAAAGTAGCAACTCAGAGAAGTGAAGATACCGAAAGCAAACAAGGTCCTCTTTCCAGTATAGCTGATTTTACAGCTGAAATGCGTGTGGGATGTCCTTATGTTATTTACTAAATGTACAATCTCCCATAAGCAAGTAGGAGTAATGCTTCACAAATAATGTTACCTCAATGCATTTCTGAGTAAGCTACTCCCTGTGCATTTGTATAAATAACAGATGAAGCTATGGCAAGTAAGATCCTGATGTCTATTCTCAATACTAGTTGAAGTATAAAAGAGAAAGTCACTATTTTGGAAGACAAATTTCAAAATGTATCAAAATCTCTAAATCTATGTCTATCTATTTATTAATCTATCTATCTGTCATCTATATACTGTCTATCATCTATCTAGCTCTGCCCCCAAAGTCTACTTAAGGAATTTACTCTAAGGCTATAATCATGAATATATTCAAAGATTTAATTAGAGGAGGCTTACAATAGGTAACACTTAAATTTTCGCTGTTTGTAAATATTTCTTAGTGAGCTGTAATTGATTTATAATGAAATGCACAGATCCTACATGTATAGTTGACTGGGCCTTAACAAATGCACACACTGTGTAACTCACATGCCTACAGGCCATATTTTTATCACCCCAGAACATTCATTAATACCCTATCTAGTCACGTCCCCCAGAAGCAACTACTGTTTTGATTTTTATCATAATAGTTTAATTTTGCTTCTGAGAGATACTATTGTGAAAATATTAAATGGAGGGTTTTTAAAAAAATTCTATCCTCTGCAAAAGATAATTCTCAGCAGCCACTTTTGGTTTATAGCTTCAGAGGATGACAAAGTATGAGCAGAAAGAGAAGGTAGCAGGGTCCCAGAGAGAAAGGAAAAGGGGTAGGGAAGCAAGTGCTTCCTCAGGGAAAATAAACTCACAGACTCCAGGAGGGCTGCCCACAGTCACCGGAATAGGATGGATGGAAGAGGGAGGTAGTGAGACCCTTCTGCTTAGCGACCTCCCACCACGAGGAATCATCCAAATTGTCCCAACTCTTTCCAGGTGTTGATACCTGAGAAATACCCCATTCTGGAGCCAAATGGGGATAGAGACAGGATGGGATGGGATGGTGGTCTCCCCATTCTAGCCCCTCCCACCTAGCCACCACCACTGGCATATTCACTAAAACTCTGTACCTTATAAAACTGTCTACCTGTTTATGTTTTATGAAAGATAGAGAAATATTCATTGTCTAGAATCACTGAGTAGAATGAATTTTTATTATAGTCAAGAAAGTGGGCACAGTCCACGTAATTCACTGTGTCCAGGTACCTGTGGGGTGGATCTACTTTGGGTTATTGAAGTGCCATCCCCCTAATAAAAGACCCTACCATTATCCTGCTTTGTGCATAAATACCAACAAGGTGGCAAGTTTTCCTCTCCAGAGGCATGCTTTACCAATTCTGAGACTAGTAATTCCCCAGGACCACTTTATGACTGTAAGTGGTAGGCTTAATGAAAAACCCATCAAATGCAATAGAAAAAGCAATGTTTTTCTTTTGTTCTCTTTATCTATTTTTACATTTTAACAAATGTTATTTTCTGAAATGGGTATTTAGATACATTTACCTCTGAAATATTCCATCACTCCTATGAATTCTATTAGCCAGCATGCTTATTGCATTAATGTTCAGAGCAGGGATCACTAGAAATGACATTTATTTGAGAAAATTAGGCGAGAAATCTTCAAAATTAAACAACTTAATCCCTGTTTCTGATTGTGCTTCACTCATGTCTGCACAGCTTCAAACTCCCTCAGTGACCTGCATTTAATTCTGTCTTGAGAAGCTTTTTCCTTACGTGAGGCTTCCCCGAAGTCAGGATGGGCCCTGCCCACCTGGCTCAGCGGTTCAATTCCTGCGTGTGTCCTATTCCCAGTGTACATGGGAGTCTTCGGGATCTCACCTCAGAGCTCATCCTTTTGTACAGTGGTGAGTAACAAGAGGACCAGAAGTTGATAATCACAGGAGCTTTTACCTCCTCCTGCACACTGAGGGTTGTAGAGCACACATTCTGTGACTTGGAACATGTGATTGTTTTTCTCACAGCGTCCCTTACACTTGCAATTCCGCCCTGCTCCACACTTTTGTGCCCTTAGGAGAGGTTTCAGAGAAGCCAGCTGATAGTCATTCTACACATGTGCTACAGTAAGCATCTATTTTGATGAGGAAGGATCTGGTCCCTCGGCCTGCATATTGCCTTGGTTCGGCTGGTCCCAAGCAGGCAGCCTCTGTGGGATTTTGAAGCTATTGATGGAGTTATTCTCCTCCGTCTCCAAATGTTTGCACGGTGTATGGAGAAGGTCATCACTTCCAAGGACTGACCCTCAGCAGGCTAACAAGAGAAAAACGACCTGAAAACACAAGCAGTAAAGCCAGCCAGCCAGACCCTGAAGACCTGGAGACAGAGCAGACCACCAGGCGAGAGTAGGGGCTCACCAGAATTACACTAGGATCCAGGAACAGCTGAGCCTTTTTGTCTGGAAAAGGGAGTAATTGACATTTAGAGAAGTATTAGATGAAAAGCTAAAAAAAAAAAAAGATTAAAATCCTGGAAAGTAAAAACTCAAGTTTAGAACATCAGTGCTCTCTGGATCCATCATGAATTGAATAATACCTAAATGACCCCATAGAGTTAGGAGTCCAGTCCAGTGTGGCGCTGTGCTGCCTGTCACTAACAGGAGCTTGGTGTCAACTGTTCCTTCTCCTCAGAAATTGCTGTCTTCCCCTTCTCACCCCTTAGAGCTAAATTTTTGCTTCTTGCAAGGACTCCTGTGTCCTTGCTTACTTTGGGGCAAAGCTGCTTTCCGGTAAGTCTTTTCTGATCCCTCATGACCACCAGTTGGATGCGGGTCCCTTGCTTGTTCCTGGAGTACCTACGCATAATCCTATTTTGAGAATGATAATGCACTTACTGAGCATTTCTTGAGGGCCAAGTTCGATTCTAGTCACTGCATCTATAGCATCTCGTTTACACCTTTCAGTGAGCTGTCAAATAATTATATAATGTACTCTTTTCAAAGGTAAGATGAGAATCACAGTGACGTTTACAGCTTTCTCAGTTTTTGTCAGGTCAGAGATTGAGAGCTGGACACTGAACTCTTAACTCTCCTACTATGTTATTTGTCTTAAACTTTATTTTAGCTTCAAGGTCACTTCCAAAATTTTTATTAATAATTTTTTAAATAATCTTTCATTTATTTATTTGGTATAGGGTCTCACTATGCACCTCAGACTCATAACAATCCTCCTGTCTTAGCCCCCCCCAAGAGCTGGGATTACAGACATGCACCAGTTTTGGTAGCTGGCGCTGTGTGCCCGGGTTTCCAGGGCTGGCATGGCATGCTGTACTGGGGATTGAACCCAGGTCCTTGTGCTTGCCAGGCAGGCGCTTAGATTGCTGAGCTATCTTCCCAGCCCTCACGTCCAAATTTAAAGACAGTCCACAAAAATCCTCTTTCCATCAGGAGAGTGTCAAAGGCTTTGCAGCCATCATTAACTACTACCTTCTTCGAACAATATAATTGTGTGTGTGTGTGTGTGTGTGTGTGTGTGTGTGTTCTATTTAGGTCTTAGCCAATTACCCATCTAGTGTTTGTCAGGAGAATCTGGGTCTTTACTGTATTGCCATTCACTAACCTTGACTCTGTCAAACTTAGCCTTTCAAGTTTCTATGCTAATCTCTTTCTTATCATTAATGAAAAACAAAAACAGGTTTCAGGACAAACAGTGGAGTGTGTAGCAGATCACATCTTACCTTACTCCCACGGGGCATGCATTCGAAAAGCCAAGCACCCTCTGTCCAGCTTCATATAACTAGAACCTACTGCTCTTTCCTACACCCATGTGGACATCATTAAATAAACAAGCTGCTTGGGCTATTTCTTAACCGACACTGCAGGTGGGCATTATTAATTAAGCAGACCTGGCATATGAAATTAGTTTATCCACCTCCTCTCTTTTATCATATTGCTTTCTAACTTACTGTTCCTCACAACACTATAGCCGTAACAACCAAATGCTATTTTTTTTTAAATCTGGGGAAGAATGGAGTTTAACATTTCATAAGTAGCCACATATTTTTACATAGATCTTGAAAAAGGTTTTAAATACTTATATTCTCTTAGATCTTAAAAGTATGTTTGAACTAAACTATTGATTTGTGTACAATAATTTAAGGTTTGTTTTGCTACTTTTGTAGAGTTTATAACAAAAATTGCTTTTCATTGTCATTTTCCTTGAGTTTTTACTGAGTGCCTAAATGTGTGTGTGATTCTATACAATGCATTGCATAAAGTGCATTAGAAATAATTTTAGAGTCCACAAGACATAAATGATTTTAGTTCTCATCTGCAGAAGTTAGCAAGGGTTATGTACTACTCAAGGCATTGCTTTACCAGTGTTAGCTTTTAAAATACGCGTGTCCGAGATTCAGAACACACAGCTACTCTCTATGGTTACACTCACTGATGGTGGCCACATGCTGCTGGGTCTCGAAGCAGAGCCTTGACCAAGCCAGAGCTGGGAAGCTGTTTTCGTGCCTGATTGCACCCTCCACCCCCACCATTTCAGGTTAAGTGTCAGGTTGGTGCTCAGCTGCTGGGAAAAGGAATGATCAAAAATCAACAAAATTCTACGCTTTGGAAGTTTTCTGGCAGGAGACTTATAGTCTAGAGGGAAGTAATACACAGTGAAAATGATCATATTTTCCTTATTCCTAAACTAACCAGACATTCATCTTATTCTTGTGCCTGTCATGGTATCCCTAGAAAGTGCAAGATGGAGTTAGCATAATGGAATAACTCCCTGCACTCTCCAGGGAAAGAAACTTCTTGTTTATGATGTACTCTGTAATAGTAATAATCTTTCTAGCTTTGTAGTACACTCTCAACAAACAGCTTTGGAGATGGATTAAATGATTTCAGTTTGCTGGGGCTATTAGTCTATCTCCGAAACAGTTTTCTGTCTCATACACAATATACTGATAGCGATTATCCCTTATTTCTAAATAACACTATCAGGGATTCAATGACAATGCGAACAGCAGGAGCCCCAAGTAGCATGACAATAGCTTCCTAAGTAGCGATGCAGCTTTCCTCTGCTGGGAGGGCTGAGGTGAGCCAGTGGACAGGGACAGGCAACTTTTGTCTTCTGAATGCTGTCTTATTTCCCCCAGTAAGAGCCAGTGATTGAGAGGGTGTGAGTACAAAAGAACTCGAGCAAGCAGTACAAATCTATTTCATATCTTGGCAGAAGCCCACTCACCATCTCAGTCCAACGTGATAATGGTATTCTTTCAGGACTGTGACCCACTGCAGGAAAACCCTGAGGGTCAAACAATGGCCAGAAATTAACTCTTGGCTTACCTGCAGCTTTTCCAGAAAGCACCAGGCCTTAATATTCCAGACCTTGAAGAGTTGATCTCCCCTGGCGATAGCAATCTGCCTTTCAATTTTGCTGTCTCAAAGAGCCAGCTGTGAGCCTTTATATAACATTTCACAGTCCCTTAATTACTGCATGACAACCTCAGGGTTGCTAATCCTAATACCGCTCAGAAGTGAGGGACTTGTAACATATCAGCAGTTTAATACAACTCTTTCTGTGGCAATCATGTCTGGTGGAAAATGCAGCTCTTCCCAAACACAGTGAATGGGTGCCTTTAAAATAGTAAGATGAACTTCTGCTTTCTACATCACCAGAGAGAAGCAATGCTTCATGTCTTGGCTGATGAGGCACTGGGGATACTAAATGTTTATCCCGGAGTCCAGGGACAGAGACATGGGAAGAAAAAAGGGGATAAAAACCAGCAGGGAAAGGTTCCTTGGGTGATTCGTTGCAGTACCCAAGCAGAGCCTGCCAATCCATTTTATTTTCTTGGTAGAAAATGGGTCTCAGTATTCCTGGGCCATACCACAGTGAGAGAAGACATTCAGCTTTGGTGGTCTTCACATGATGCAGGGCAATTTTATCACTTGTGAGCAAATGACAGCAGATCAAGACACGCACAGTGAAAGAGAAGTTTTGCCCTTTATTAAACAGAACCCAACGGCCAGGCCCTATCATACAGGTACAATATTCATTGGGACTTGGGTCAATTGCTTGGTTTTCTCTCTCTGTTCACTTTCTGGCCAAATTCGTATGCTACTGACTGCCAGTGCAGTTAATCAAGTCTACACTTCAAGTGTAGCTGTGTAAATAGAATTCAAGGTTCGGAGTTTGGTGAGTCTCCTAATACCCTGAAGTGTATTAATCAATCAACAAATACTTAGTCTCTGTTGTGCACTCAGTATTTTGCTAAGTGCTCTGGGAGATGTGCGACATCTGAGATGGAGCTCTTGTCCTCCAATGAAGTACAATGAGACGGCTTAAAGCCCAGTAGGCCTGGGTTGAGTCCTAGCTCATCAGCTTATTAGGTTGGTGACCTTGAGCCAAAGAGCTACGTTTTGCAGCCTCACTTTTACATGAAGTTAAAAAATGACTGCCGTACAAGGATGGAATTTCTCACACGGACCTCCTCCGAGCTCTGGACTTGGTCATCTAGTGGTCTACTTGCTATTTCCATCTGGATATGGAGCATACTTACAAAGCCATGTGCAGTATCCTTGCCCGTCTCACCTTCACTGACACCTTTGTGGTCAAGTTTCTCCTCCAACTTTTCTCCCTCAAGAAATGTCAGTGTAGGGGCAAGGGAGATAGCTCAGCAGCACAAAAGCCTGCCTGGCAAGCACAAGGTCCTGAGTTCAATCCCTGGCACAAAAAAAAAAAAAAAGAAAGAAAGAAAAGAAAAAAAGAAGAGCAAGGCCAGCCAGATAGCTCTACAGACTAAAGCACCTGCTTAGGCAGAGTGCAGGAGCCGGGTTTCTAGCCCCTGCGTGCATGCTGGCACCCCTGGAGCATGCTGAGATAGTGATTGAGACTAGACGTGATGGTGCTCCCCTGTAATCCCAACACTTGGGAGGCTGAAAACAGTAGGATTACTATGAGTATGATCTGTGTAGTGAGACCCTGTAGACCCTAAAAGAAGAAAAGAAAAAGAAAAAAGGAAATGACACTATAGTTCTTCTTGAGGTCTTTATTTTCTCACAAATTCATGAGCAAGTCCTATAGGTCTTTCTTACACTGATAATGTATCTCCAAACTAGCTTATTTGCTTTGATTTCCTTGGCTCCACCTTCAATCCAGGCAGCATTCTTGCCTCTCCTGGTGAGATGCAGAAGCCTTCTGTCCCCATGCACACCTCTGATTCTTAACTGTCTAGTCCAGTCTCCACCAAGTACTCAAAGTGCTGAGGACCTTCAACTCTGCTTAGGATCTAAAATGAGTATGAATTCCTATTTTTCAATGGTGAACAATCTCTCACTAAATTTAATTCTTTTTTTTCGGAACTGGGGATTGAACTCAGGCCCTTGGGCTTGCCAGGGAAGCGCTTATTCCACTGAGCCATCTCCCCAGCCCCTGAATTTAATTCTTTAGGTAATCAACTTGTCCCATGTTTGACCCAGGCAGCCTCTTGTTGTGACTTCTGCAACTTAGTGCCATGCCCCTTACTGTTACTTCTTGTAACTCTCATACTTCTTCACATCTGCCATAACAAATTTTTCCAGAATCCTCCTTCTTCCTTCTTTGAGGAAAAAAAAGATCTGGATGCTAAACATGCTCATTAGTTGTAGAATACATCACTTTAAGAGGGTAGACCTAGGAAATATAGGTATATATAAACATATAACCATGTACACCCAGTTGTGCTCACACAAATACTTATCTATGTATGTGCACATTTACACATATAAGCACATACATGCTCACATTTTAGACCACTTGAGTTCCTATTGCTCCCTCCAGGTCCAACCCATCTGTGCATGGTTCTCTTGCTTCCATTCCACGTCTATGCCCTTTCTTTCCCAGTGAGTGCTTGGGTCGCCAGCATCATCAACGCATTTGCTTATTCAATCCGTTTCTTTCATGCCTCTTCAAATCCAGAAAAAATGAAAAAAAAATCAAGATTTGTATTTAATTCCCTGCTCACATTTAGAGATTGATAGATAAACTCATTTATAAGGTATTTAATTTTTCTTTGTGCCCACCCCTCAGCATGAGTATGGTATGTTTTTGAGATAATATTCAGTTCATTAGTTCAATTTATTTTCCATGTTAGATTCTAGCCCTCCATCTTTGTAAAGTTAGTTTTGTTTTTTGAACATTTAGACCATAAACATAATTCCAAAAGTCAAAATTGCACAGGCGGAAATAACATTTTGGTCAGTTTCATTCCCCCCACACTCCTTTTTGTGTGATTTTCCCCACTCTTCTCTCCCCTCCCCAACATAAAAGTAAGATTTTTCACTTCAGGTATGTTTTTCTGTGCTCTTCGTGCAGCCATAAGCAGGTACTCTTGTAGTTTCATTTTTCCCCTTTCTTACACAACAATCAGTGCAAAATATAGAGTTTTTATACTTTACTGTTTTCACTGAAGAATAGCTCCTAGAAGTCACTGCAAGCTGGCTCATTGGGTCCTACCTGATTGCCCACTTGGCCACTGTGTCTAATACTGCTGAGTGCATGGACCATGACTTTGTCCTGCCATGCCTTGGGACACTGAAGGCACTTCCAGTATTTCGTGATGCTACCTGATACTGCAGTGAATAAACTGGCAGGTAAGTCTTTTTACATTGATGGAGCTGTATTTTCTGTGTAAAGCCTCGGAGTCAGCTTGCTGGGAGAAAGAATATATGGAATTGTAGTTTAGTGAGATATAACGAGTTTTCCTCCAGAGATGTCGTGCTTCCTTATATGCTAGTCAGCTCTGTACCCCACAGTACAACCTATGAGGTGTGCAGTCCAGCTTTTGAGTTTTGCCAGTTTAATAGATGAGAATGGGTTACTCAGTGTGGTTTAGTTTACATTTGCCTTATGTATAAAGTTGTCCATATAGAATTTTAGTATGTTAGAGACCATTTTACATGTGTCATGAATTTTTTGTTCATGTCTTTGATGCAATTATCTTTAAAACTTCTGGCCTTTTATTTTTATTTAAATATTATTTGTATATTAATAATACTAATGCTTTATCTATGAAATATGCTGGAATGATATCTCACAGTATGTTATTCATTTTGAAAATTATTTTTGGTGATAAGTTTATCAATATTTTCTCACAGTGCTTACAAACCATAAATTACACAAAATCTTTTCCTACACTCATACCAGGCATTCACCCAAGTTTTCTTCTAGTAGTTTTATAGTTTAATTTTTTACATTTAGATCTCAGATCTATTTTGAGTTTATTTAGAGTACTATATGAGGAATGGATTAATTTTTATCTTTTCTAAAATGATATCCCTCTGTCTCAATACTAGTTAAGCATAAAGAAGATAAATTTTTTGGGACATCACTTTCATCAGATACAAGATTTCTGAATATAATTAGGTCAATTTAACCTAATTGCTTGCTATTTAAAAGCAATCTTTTAACAAACTTTTGCTTAATTTAGTAGTACATCATTAAAAGCTAACCTTTAACAAATTTTCAGCAGCTGTGAATGGACTGATGTGAAGGACTATAATCCTGATGAGCAAAGGCATGAAAGTGGGTTGCACTAATCTGACACCTGGGAAACTTTGTTGAGTGCTGGTGGCCAAGGATGGGGCAAGAGATCTTCAGAAAACATACCCCTCCCTACACATGGCTTATTTCCTACATGCAAGACTACAGCCTAGTGAAACTATCCTTGCTGAACTCTGTGTGAATTCCTAACCCATACATTCATGAATCACAAAATTATTATTAAACTAAGCTACTAAATTTTGGTTTATGTGCAGCAAAAGATAATTGATCAATTATAAACTATTGTTTTGAATAATCTATAAAATAAATCTATAAGACATGATATTGAAAGTCTTTATAAAGTAAGACCAGGAGAAAAATGAATAAAAGGCATGTAGTGTGAAAGAATAAATGAAACTTCCATTGTTTTCAGGTGATGTATATGTGTATCTAGAAAGAATGTTGGTGGGGCCAGGCAGATGGCTCCATAGAATAAGTGCTTCCCTGGCAAGCGCAAGGGCCTGAGTTCAATTCCTGATTCCGCCAAAAAAGAGAAAAGAATATTGCAAGGTCAGAAAAAAGAAAATGACCTATGACAACTAAGAAGTAAATTTTTTGTAGTTGGTGAACACATAGTTATATAGTTATATAGAGCTAGTGGACATGGTCAGGGGCAGGTCAGGGGCAGAGCACTTTCTGGCATGCTCAAGACCCTGGACGTCAACTCCGGTTCATATAATATAATATAATACAACATAAAATAGTATGATATGTAGTATATGAAAATAAATTATAACACATGATAGCAATAAAATAATCAAATATTTGAGAATAAGTCTAGGAGGATATAAATGTCAGATACAACTCAAGATCTCTACACTGAAAACTACGAAACACGGCTAACAGACATTAAACACACACTTCAAAATAGAAAGGGACAATATAGGCAAGTCCAGCAAGCCGCGCATCCATGTCCGCGTTGCCAAAGGTCATGGGCCTTGCAGGCCAAAGGCCCAGGCTTCAGCCAAGGCCCATGCTCTAGCTTCTGCTCTAGCCCAGGCCCCCAAAGGTCCCCAAGCCCCCAAGAAGGCTCTACAGCAAAAGCCTCTTATCTGCTGATGTAAAAACAGAAGGACTGGTGCTACCCATTGGGGGTGGGGGCTGGTGTCCTCCTGTGTTCTTTGTACTAATAAACTTGAGGCAATAAAAAATAAAAAATAAACTAAAAGATTGTTGTATCCCTTAAATAAGCAGAAATAATTTATAAAGTATTGTTTTATATGCTAATTTGTTCATTTGGATGATATATTATTTAGGATTTGGGGATGGATGGATGGATGGTTAGATACGTAGATAGACAGATAGATGTGGAGTATGTCAGATTGGACTCTAAACTTAATTTTGTTTTCTATTTTGCTTTACGTGTGCATGTGTATTATATCTGTAGTTGTTTCTCTTTCTCTTGGCTAATAAAGTTTTTTTATTCTATTTTAATTATTGATCTTGATGGTTGTTTTTCTGTCTTGCTTCTTTTAGCAAATTGGGTTTACATTTCTCTGATCTTTCCTTTTTTCTTTTTGGTAATTTCATTAGTCCATGTTCCTGATTCTATAATTTTCTAGCTTCTACTTCCTGAAGATTTACTTATTCTTTTTATTCTATGTTCTTCTATTAAACGGTAATCTCTTTAGCTTTTTTTTTTTTTTTTACAAAAGTCACTTAACTTCCAAGTACTTTCTTTTTCACATAAATGAATTTAAGTTTATATATTTCTTATAGTAAAATGGAAGGAGGCTGAACATAGGGAATAAATAAGGAGATGAGGGAGAGGAGAGAAGATAGGAAAAAAGCAGGGTGGAAATTGTGTAGGTCTATACACAGAATAGTTGAGATAATTGTACTACTGTTTGTATCAAAAGTTTTTCAAAAGTAACAGTTAATGTTTAAAATTTTTACTTTGACTAATTCTATATACTAATATCTATAATCTGAGCAACTACATTGAGGATCGCAACGTGCAGTTTAACAACCACAGTTGAATACCTTCGATCTGGGTCTATTAAATGTGCACCATCTCTAATGTCTTATCTACTATTATATGCTTTATTTATTTATTTATATTTTAGGAAAGTGCACAGGGTCTCACTGCATAGATCAGACTCATAATGATTCTCCTGTTTTCATCCTTCCAAGCACTGGGATTACAGGCATATGCCACCACACGCAGTCTCAATCGCTGTGTCAGTGCGCCCCGGGGGTGGAGCCAGCAGAGCATGCAGGAGATCAAACTGGCTGCTGTGCTCTGCCAAAGTTAGTGCTCTGCCTTTAGTTTGCTGAGCTATCTGGCCTGCCCTTAATATTTTCATTGTTATTTATTTCTAAGTATTTCATAATTTCCATCATGGTTTTCCCTTTGTGCCAGGTTTTTTTTATTAGTACATGTCTGCAGTATAGGATGACATTCCTTGTGGAGAGTTAGTACATATATGTTATACGTCTTGATTCTGTGCTCATATCGAATTAAGTATACCTGTGTAAAAACATGTTTATTCTTTAATTTATAATTTCCTTGCAAGAAAATTAGAGCGGATGGGCTTTATAATAGTAATGAAACATTCTGAGAGATTCTCTTGCTCTGGCTGACTGGCTTGGAGCTTTATCGTGGTTCACCTCTCAGCCTACAGGTCAGAGTTGGATCTTACAGATCCATTTAAACTCTTCCCTGCAGTGATGAAGAAGTGGAGACTCACAGGAGTAATCCCTGAGGGCTCTTGATTTACTATTCGATTCCACACTATGCCTGCAGTTGTTGCCTTCTGATGTCTATTGCTTATAGAAATGGCAACCCTAAGCAATGTGGGTGGCTTGGTGTGGCTGTTGTCAAGTGTCTTCTCGTGAGAGGGGTAGGCCACAGGGCACTCCTCTCCAAGTGTGACTTGAAGCAGTGTCCCCTGGCTCGCCTGGCCCACACTTGCTTTCTCCCTCGCTCGTGGAGGCTGAATCCCTGGCCAGCAGCGCCTGCTTTAGGATGCTCAGGGGCCAGCCAGCGCCTTTGGCACTCCGTCAGTGTCTTACACTTCCTTTCTGTTCTGCAGTTGTATAAGTCTCATCTTGCTTTTGATCCTATTGTAGCACTTCACTTTTTTTCTTTCTATATTTTATTTCTAAAGGTCTGATCAGAGGGAGTACTTCAAAGCCTGTGGCTCTTGTGCTCTGTTGACCTACATGCTTTTGTGTTGACAACATTTGAAAGTGTTTTCATGTGTGATATGAGGTAAACCCTGAACTTCTGCCTTTTCTCTTTAATACAGATGAAAAACATCTATCAGGGCCCAGTGAGATGGCTCACAGACTTAAGTGTCAGCTTACACCAGCTTAAGCAAACACAGGGACCGCGGTTTAATCCCCGGCACCACCTGCTACGCCAACCCTGTAACAATCAAGTACATATTTTCAAATGGAGAATGCAGTCGCTCCTGTGTGAATGAAGACATGAAAAGCTGTGACCTCTGGTTAAAACTGGCTTGGAGTTCACAGAGCTCTGGCTCTGCCTGTGCTTCTGCTTCCTGGTTCACCTTTAGGAGACACCAGCATAACATCACAGGTAGTTTGGATACGTTAGAGTTTGGTGTTCTAGCCACAAGGAAATAACTTAAGCAGTGGGAGAACATGGCTCATTCAGAGAAAGACTTGGTCAAAAGCAAGTATGTACATTGGTTGGCAATGTGCCGTCCCCTCTCTGGACCATCATCCATAGGTAATAGACCACATCTGGGGTTTTCCTTCTCCCCCAAGTGGGTAAGTCCTCCTTATACGGGGTCACATGCCCTGTAGTTGACACATTCTTCACTGTCCTCCAACCCTCTAGTGATTTGTAAAGAATTTTTAATTAGCATGATTGACCTCAGCATTGCACAGGTCACACACCGTATGTTCTCCCAAGTACCACTTAGTAATATTTCTGTTTAAGCTGATCCTGGATATAGACACAGCCATGCTTCGGCATCAATCTCAGAGGTCAGGAAATCAACTTCTCTTGCTCTCCAAGAGAGCAAGTGTAAAGTGTTAAGCTTTACAAAGTGTGGCTATGCAGGTTAGGAGATCTGGCTTAATTTAGTGTTCAATTTCAGGTGCCAGGGTCTTTTGCCTGATTCCTGGTTTTCTCCCTGGAGGATTCCCTTCACGATGATGCAAGCCCTATAGTGGTAAGAGGCTTAGCATCGTTTACCTCTGCCTTGGCACACTAAGGATGTATTAACTGGGGGGATATCAGAAGCACCATTTGCTGTTCCTAAAGAATCACATTGTATTCTCAATCCTTCTATTTCTTAGCGAGCATCATGGCAGCCACAATGAACTTTCCTTTTATAAAGGAACGCTAAGTATTAATAATGAATGTCATACCGGCCAAAGGGATCAACATTTTCCCTGCTTCTAGACTCCCTAAGTTTTCAGATTTGCTGACTGTAACATAATTTTCATTACTTACTCTTCCATATTTTTTGTTGTTATTGTTGCCACTGCTGTTGAACATCCAGGTAATTTCATAACGTTGGCTGGAATGCTATTTTCTAGTGCCACGAAAATTGTATTTCAGCAATACACTCACAGCTGCTATAGCTCAAGTTTAAAACTAATCTATCATAGCTATCATAATATTGTAAAGCGTATGCCCTTAAGTTTCTTTCCCTTTCCTAGCTGTTATTGCTTTTGTGTTTTAGAAATTCGACATCAACAGAATTTCCCTTCTTAGGGCTCTGCCTCGCCATTCTCCCTGCACTATCTCTAAAGACGAGACGAAATCTTTAAGAAAAGCATCACAGCTATGGAGGTGCTTCAGCAGACCTTGACATACCATAGTATTATCTGAATTATTTTTTCTAGAGATAGATGAGAGCAGATCATTTACATTTTTCCTTTCTCACTTTCCTCTTTGAGAGTAGCCATTCCTAGATGCTTATGTCAGCAGTGTCATAGATTAAACCAGTACTTATCCTATGAATTCATAATAACTCATTCCTGCATTGTATGAATTCTGAAATGTACAAGAAAAAGATGCTAAAAGCATAATAATACAAATAAAATACAGTCATCTCACGCCTATTTTTATTTTGGAGGCAGACCTATCGCGCTGTTTGGCGCATTTGTGCACTCTCTTTATAAACCTTTCTGCGTGCATGCATAGTATTCACAGCGCTTTCCATAAGCCATACAACTACCTAGAATGGTAATCACTGACCATGTGCAGGTGTCTACTACACTGAATTTGAAATGTTTGAAGTTCAATTATAAAGCAAAACGTCCCACTGCATCATTATCTGCTGGAAAATCTCAAGTAAGACCAGGGCCATCTCAAGATCGGGCATCGGGGAAGCTGAAGTTGCAGTGAAGAAGTTGCTGCTGTCGCTCCTGCATGTACATGCACAGAGGGGAGCACTGCCAGGGGCCTCAGGACTCGCTCAGCCTCTTCCAGCAGAGACGTCTGGAGGGAAAAGAGCCAGCTGGCAATGGAAATTGATGAAAGAGCAATTAATTTCTTTGGCATCTGCATGCATTTCACTGACCTTTGAGGATAGCCTGCTTATCATGTGGTCAAGTAGTGTCCTTGGGAAGGAAAGTAATATTAACTTGATTAATCTTGTGGTATCGCTCCCAGACATTTCCAAACTCAGCTGTTAGTATCTTGTTAGGACCACAGTACATTTCACCCTCCTTATATTTGAGAGAGGTATATTTTCATTAATTGTCCTTATATTCTACCCCATAATAAGATTCACATAATTAAAACTTGTAGTCTGTGCTGAGGTTTGACTATGTTCCTCCCAACTTCCGTTGAAACTTAGTCCCCGGTGTAACAGTATTTGAGTTCAGACTGCAAGAAGTGATTAATTAGGTCACAAAGCCTCCATATTCACCACGAGTTCACTGTCTTTACAAAGGGGCGGGGGAGGGATCACAACCCCTTGCCCTTCTGCGACACGAGGCTGTAGTTCCGTCACGCACAGACACATGAACTCGCTATAGTTCTTGAAGTGGGCCGGAGCAGCTCTTAGGTGCTACTGAATGTGCTGCCCCCAGACTCGAGCTGACGGGAACACAGTTGTATGACTTAAAAATTTCCATCCTAAGATATTTTATTAAAGCAGCAGGAATGGCCCGACAGCCTGTTAGTACAACATCCACTGGAATTCCCCTGCATATATTATATAATATTAAGAGAGGCTGGAAGACATTAAGTAGAATGCCACAGGTAGACGTGGCTCACGGCGAAGGCATCAAGGCGCACGCGCACGCACGCACACACACGCCCGCACGCGCAATCCGGTGCCAACACCGAGAATCGGGAGAATGTGCTGCATAGCAATACAGAGTCTCTCCTTTCTTTCTAAACAAAGATGTCTGAAGTTGTGTTCAAATACAGCAACAGCTGGCTTACACCAGTAGTGCCACCCCTTTAAAAGTGGGGTGCATTCTTTCTTGCGGTCATCCCTACCATTTCCAGGCAACCCCGCTTGGTCGTTGTTACTGGTACCGGCTGTCTATACTCGCGTCCCGTTTTCACTCCGTGTTAACCGTGGCTTCCTCCTAGCGTTTGGGATCTTTGATCGCTAACGCTGCATCACACAGCCCGCTCTTTTTCTTCACTTGGCTCCACTGCACCCCGAGCATGCTTTACCGCTCTGTGGGCGTTTGTTTCAACGGAGCCTTTTCCTGCCTTATTTTTAAAGCCACTTCTTGTCACAGTTCCGCATGGCACAGGAACGGCACGCAATATTCTGAAGTGTCATGTAGTCTCACACCTCACAGGATCCCTTCAGGCTATGACATCTCCTGTCCTACCGATGCCCATCTACTGTCATCTCCCCTTGGATATCGCTTATGCGTGGTCTGCAGTAGTATCGAAGACAGTTTTCAGAGACAGCTTGTGCCGCTGTGAACCAAGGCAGGCTTCTTCCTTCTGTCCAAGATGCCTTCAATGTAGCTCAGTTCTAAAATACGTCTCATTTATGATCCTAGGGTGCATTCAGTGATTTGTTTCTGCACCCCCAGACTTGGTGCTCGAGGGCAAGACTTGTGAACAGGCAGGCGAAAGTCTTCACTTTGAACACCATGTAGACATGCTGGATGGATAAATAAATCAGAAGTGGAATTGGTTCTCAAAATAGGCTCCTGTCACTATTTCATTCAATTTTTCTTCACTCAACAGCCTTCATTAAATTAATGCTTCTCCCTTTGGTGGTGCAAACCTGCCCCCATCCTGTCTTCTTTTTTTCTCTGTTCTGCTTCCCACTCTCCAGCAGGCATACACAGGCCTGGGGACACGCATTCATGTCCACTGCAGTCATATTGAAGAGTAATAACCTTTAGTAAATTGTCACTAACTTGGAAATGTCTGGGAATACAGAAATGCAGATTAGGATTTCAAGTAGTAACATCAGACTTGTTATATCCCAGTGTCTTTAATAACTTTTATTGTATTTTCTGATTTTTTTTCTCTGTTTGTAATGTGTAATTCTTCCATACCTTTTGGGACACGGGTACGTATCTATATCATCCCGATCATCATTTTTCCTGTACTTTAGGGAAGGGTCTACAGGGCGTTCAGGGTCTTACTCTAGATCGGACTCGTAGTGATCCACCTGTTTACGGCCTCCCGAGAGCTGGGATTACAGGCGCGCGCCACCACACCTCCTCTCCATCGTCGTCTCGCATGCCCCAGGGGGCAGGGCCGGCACAGCAGGCCTGGGAATCCAATCCCCGGCCCCTGCGCCTGCTTACAAGCACTTTAATCTGCTGAACTAGGTGGCGGACCTCCCACCCTGATCATCTTTACTCCCCTTCATCCAGATCGGAGATTCTTTCTGCTTACAGACTCGACCCCGTTTTCTTCCATTTGTCTTTTATTTGCTCTTTGAACTCCTTACCTTTTGGGTTTCTCACGTGAGAGAAACGGTTTGATATTGTCTGGCTTAGTTCACGTAGTGCTGAGGGCTCAAGATTCAGCTGTTTTCTTACAAGTTCCTCAGAAAAATTAAAAGCAGCGTCTCCACTCACCCCACCATTCTGCTCCTGGGATCTTCCTGAAAGAGTGAAGACCCCACATCACAATAGTGCACACGTACCCACGTAGCAGCGCAATTGACAGGAGCTAAGTAATGGAAGGGCCTTGGTGCGAACCAACCGACACATGGACCGAGAAAATATGGCTCCTACACAGGAGGCGGGGCTACTTAGCCTCAGTTAGTTTCTAAATATGGTTATTAATTGAAAATATTATAATAATAAATTCATCTAGATAGAAAAAGTAAAAATCTAGAGACTCATGGGAGCTTTACTACGCATGGCCCAGAAGGATGGAGCTGCGCTAGGAAGAGGCATAGGAGATTCAGTGCCTCTTCATTTATGGAGGGAGCGAGTGGGGAGAGCGTCTTCACACTGCAGCGCCAGACCACGCGCAGAAGCGAGCCACGAATACCGCATCCGGGTGCCGCCTGTGAAGCTGGTCGCCTGTATGGCTTTTTTCCCAGCTGACAGCCAAGGCAGGCATTTAAAATGCTAAATCTGACACTGACGTTTTCCACAAATGACATTTCAATTCAAAAATTATATGAGTATGGGTAGCACTATTCATTTATGAAATAATGCCTCTATCACTCAGTGGTGCGATTCAAAACAGCTTTCTCTCTATTTAGCTACTTCCAAACCAAGTGCATGTGACTACAAGAAGAATGAACATTGATTAATCAAGAATTGAGACGTGGGCAAAAGCATTTCCCTGATATGTTGCCAAACCTGTAACCAAGTGACTGAACCCTGCTAGTTTATCTCCCATTGAGAAGAGTTTTCCTGCTTCGGGGCCTGTTTCCGACTGCAATCAGCTTTGCAGTATTGCATTCATGTCCATGAAAAGGAAAATAAACTCTACGTCAGGAAAGAGTCGGGGACTAACACAAACATAGAAACGATGTCCTGCTGCGAAGCAGAATGTTCTAGGCACTCCAGCTAGTAGGACGGCAGGTCTCTACAAGGTGGTAAGTTATGTCTCTTACCTTCTCTCTTCTTTATGTTGGGTCAGTAATGAAGTAGAAATGATTTAAGCATTACTGGCAACTAAGACTATCATAGCAGCTACTTTTTAAGAAGCAATTTTTGAGTATATCTCCCTTGACTACACCACCTACAACAGTCAGAAAAACCCAGCACTGTGTGAGCTGCTGCATGAACAAGCAGCCCTTGGCTGGGCCAGGCTCCAGCGCGGGCAGTGCATGCTCAGCTCTGGTGGCGTCTGGCCCAGGTCCATGCTAGGGTCATTTTCTTGCTCGACATCATGAGCGTTTGTCCATCATTCTTGTAACTGTCACCTATGCCCTAGGGCACTTGGTGAAAAGACAAGAGGCTCCCGCTGCCATCTTCAATTCATAATTCTGGCTAGCGCGCACGCGCGTGTGTGTGTAGTCAGCGGTGGTCATGCTCCTGGGGGGGGCGCGTGGGCACAGCGTGGCTTACGCCTTTGCTTCCCTCCCCTCTCCCTCGCACCCTCCCTTCTCTGCTCCCGCATACCTTGGTCCCCTTGGCCCTCACAAAGGGTCTGTCTCCTATTTCCTATTATCTGTCTTTTATTTGCTATGGTTTATATTTTTTGATTTTCTTATGTAAGAAAATGTGTTAATTAAACTTGTGTGTCTGATTTATTTCACTTAACATTATGATCTTTTTATAGCAATTTTAGGTTTGCTGCAGGTGAAGAAACCAAGCAGCACACAGCGAAGTGGAGGGAGCCAGGCTCCATTAGGCCTAGTGGGCTCAGAGGAGCCGCGCACACCACGGCCTGAGTCCCCAGCTAGTGTGGGAAGCTGGGGACTCCTGTGAGTGAGATGGGCTTTGGAAAATGCAGACAGGAACAAACTGGAAGTAGAAGCAGTTGGAACAGCTTGTGCCTCTGGTGTACTTCGTGGTTAGTGAGCTTGTTTACAGAAGCAGAAGGAACACTGGCGGCTATTCACACACTTGGGCTTGGAAACGTTTTGAACGCTAAAGTTCTACAGTTTCAAGGTGTGTCCATTTTCCTACAAGTGACTCAAGTTTAACCTTGTTCAGGGCACAGAAGTGCTCCACAAGGGCAAGTACCACATTTCTGTCATCCGTTCATCTGTCGATGGACCTGTGCCCTCTCCCACGCTTTAGTTTTCATGAGCTGTGCTGCTATGAACATGATCTTCCGACTGTGGTGGCTCTCAGGGCTTATTACAGTAAACTCCACTTGTTTTCAAAAGCTTTTTAGAATTGTAAAACAAGCTTGCTCTTGGGAACTTTCCCTCTAGTTTGGGAGGACTGGTGTAAGGCGGGCCTGTGGCATCTGTCAGGTGGGTTGAGAGTGTGAATCCGTCGCGGGGTCACCTGTGCTCTGTGAGCTCACCACACGTAGTCCGTGCCCTGGGCCACAGACAACAGTGTAGAAGCATCTTGGCTGGCTTTCTATGAAGGACAGCTTGACACGGGACAGAGGAGTCCTACTTGCGCTGGCTTGTGTGCCACATGGCCTCAGCTGTGTGCCCTCCCCCAGGGACAGAGGTTACTGATTTCTCTCATGATCTCCAGGAAAAGCAGAATCGGGGAGCAGTGGAGGGGGGAGCATGCATCCTGCTGGGCTGTGAGGCCCATGCCAGATGGCTCTCGCTCCCCAGAGACGCTCCGCAGGCCTAGGAGTTTTTTATTCATTAATTTCAAATGTTTCCTAGTGCTTTTGTATGCATAAGACTTTTCTGCAAAAGGAAAATATGCATTTCAGTAGCAAATAAAAGTAAATTCAGGCATTATACACTTGGCAATAAAATGCAATCCTCTAACTATTTCTAAAAAGAAGTAAGTGTGCTCTAGGATAATATTCATGTTGGAGCAATCATAAAATTATTAGAACCTCACTTATTAGAAATATTCAAGTACGAGGAGCATTTTCTTTTTACTAAGGCAGAAAGGTCTCATTAGTGGGAGAAAGCTCTGTAAATAACATGTATCTATGTCCTGTTTTAACTATGACATGGATCTCAGAACTGCTGTCCTTTGTGCTTTTCTGTTTGGTTTCTCTCCTGAATCCTGTATGATCCTGGCACTGTATTTTTAGTCAGCAGGATTTTTTGCTAATTTTACTGAAGACTAAAATACTGCATTAGAGATTCAGGACAATAATTTTGTAGTTAGAAGCAACAAAAACAGAATTAAGTAACCTTGGTCAATACCAGAAAAGCCTTCTTCTAAAACAGACAAAAAGAACGGAACATTAAGATAATGCATAAACAGTTTCTTTCAAAGCCTAACCTCCAGCTAGACACAGTACAATGGGCCTGTCAGAGGCACACTATAGAAAGCTAGGGGATAACGAATCCTAGCTTTTGTATTTATGCATTCATTAAATCAACATATCCCCTTCCTGCACAGTATAACTTGAAGGTGGTGCTGTTGAGCTCATTAGTACAACGCAGATGGCCTGCACGAATTGATCTGGCCTTGTCGCAGCCCTGGCCATCCCGCTTCAGGTGGGGCATCCTCTTCCTGTCTTGTCACCTGTCTTTCGCCTGCCTCCAGGGTCTACACATGGGCCTTCTTCCTTACAAAGTCTTTTCTGCTGAACCCAGCTGTCCCTTGTCTCAAAAACACAGTAGAATTAATTACACATTGTTCAGTATTCTTCACTGCATTACTATTCTGTACCAATTTACCTTTACCACTAGACTGCGGGCTCCCTGAAGACAGAAAGCCTGTCATCCGTGTACCTTAGCAAGGAGCAGGCAGGATGCTGCTGGAGGGAGCCACTCTCTGAGAACCTGCTCTCCGCGGCTTCCTTTTTATTGGTTAATTGACGAGATTCTGCAGAGCATAAACGATGCCCTTGAACCAGGACCCTCTTGGGAGCTGTGTTAATGGAGGGCACAGGGCCCTTATTTATTTACTGTTTCAATACACTGAGTTGGCTGCGCTATCCATCACACAACCTGCCAGTCTTGTAAAAAGGCAGTGCTGTCTCCACATTTCCAGCTTTGCTCCTCCTCTCCTGACCTTTTGGAAGTGGTGAAGTGGGACCAGGGGGAGAGGAGGACTTGTCACACTCCGCTCTGTCAACTTCCAGATCTGGAATCAGAAAACTCAAGGAGAACAAGAGCTCTGGTCTTTGTGCTTAGAATAAAGAAGTATCGCTCTTCCCACAAGAAAGACAAAGCACTGTAGCTCACAGACAAGGAGTGGAAGATGAGCCCTTCCTGTAGTTAGCTTTTGTCATAGTGGACCTGCAGTATTACCCTGTGTCGTCTTCTCATTTAGAAATTGTTGGCTCCCGTGTGTGTGTGTGTTGGTGTGTGCGTGCACACACGTGCATGTGTCTGAGATTGCTCAGATGAGTATGTGAGAGTCTGTTTAGTGCCCCTAGGAACTCTCAGTCCTGGCATAACCAAGGGTCTAGTGCATATGAGCTCATAGTACCAGTCGAAGTGGCAGATTAATCTGAGGGCAGAAGCACAAGTCGACCATCAGCTCGCTTGTGTATAAATTCTTAGCTGTAGCCAGGTTAGTATTGAAGTGCTCATTCTTTGACAAATGTCTGAATAGAAAGCAACAGCAACAAAGGTGACCATAAAACAGAGTCTAGACCAGGAAGTAAGACACAGAATCACAGATGGATGATTCTGACTGGGTCTGACCAGCCCCTGGTCCTCACAGGGGTTCTGAGTGAAGGCCAGGGCTCAAGGCAAAGGCCATTACATGGACCTGACCCATAAAGGGGTGAAGGTCGTGTGGGAGGTTGACCCAAAGTCCAGTGTCCTTACAGATGTTATGAATTCTGGGTCCTTCATGAAAATGGTGAGGTGTTGGCAGACCCAGTCCTGCCCCTCCTTAACTGCATGTCCTGTGCTTTCAAGCTTCTTTCAGATCTGATGTTCGGTCAGGGTTCTTCACTCAGCACATTGCTGGTCTGGGGCTTCAATACATACATGTAGGTGGGAATTCTTACAAAGATTTCCAAGAAACAACATTACTTTCGGTTTCCAGTTGACCATGGCTCTTTAGTCAGCTTCCCATCACTATAAACAAATATTCCAGACAATTACTTTTAATGCCTAAAGGTTCATTTTGGATCATAGATCTGGAGTTTACAACCCAAGATTGGGCAACCGCATACTGCAGGCTCATGGTAAAGGAGGCTCATCACGACGGCAGTGCGTGGCCAAGCAAATCACTTGCTCGGAGTTCAGGGAGCAAAGAGAGAGAAAAGAGAGGTCTGGGGTGACAGGCTTCTTCGGGTGCAGTTTCGCCTTCTTCCCAGTAGCACCGCATGGCAGCCACATTCTTAGCACACTGGGGAAGCTGTGTTCAAACCACAGCAATGCTGTGAGGGTGTCCCACGTCCACACAGCCATACCAGCTTTTGTGTCTGTCCTACCGTGAACCTAAAGCCTCAGTCTGCAAATTATTCTGGCGGATCCCACGGGCTTTCCAGACCACAGACCCTCTCCAGGTCAGAGCTGGACTCTCGAGTTAGCCTCCAGCCCCGTGTAGTGTTTTTGGTTCCACCCAGCATGGAAATAGCTTCTGGAGTCTGGACAGTACACTCTCTTTTAATAGATGAGTTCAGAGAGAAGGCAGGGCTGAGCGCGGTGGCCCAGGTAAGAGGCTTCGCAGACGCCTCTGCTTCACAAAGCAGCTGTTTTTCTCAGTTGAATGACTTTGACCTTATTGCTTTCATTTTCCTCCAATATCTATCAGGCTTTGTAACTTATGAGCAAACAAAATGAACCAGAAAGTCATTTTTAAGTTAATTTTATATTTTGGCGGAGAGGTAGAAACTCTCTGTTCACACGCCAGCTGTAGGCTGCAGCCCCAGCCTGAGGCCTGCTCTTCCGACCCAGAGCTGGATGTTCAGTTAGGAGGGATTAAGGAGAAGAGGGAAGGAGAGAGGTCAGGCCCTGCTCACAGCCAGTTCTGAGTCCCCGCTCAGGATCCCGGTGACTGCTCTCTTATTTTCTTTTCCATGTGTGTCACGGCCTTAAGACATGTTGGAAACTCCTTCTTCCAACACTCTCAGCCACAGCCCCAGGCCATGGCACCTTTAGCTAACATCATATTCCTATGTCCCCAGCTGCCCAGCACCTCACTCTAAATTTAGACTTAAATAAATAGAGCATTTGACTTGTAATGCTACTAGAAAGGAGCAGAAAGAAGCATAGGTAGTTCACTCCTTTGGCATTTCTGGGATGCAAAGAATATCTTGGAGGATTTTTTTTTGCTTTGATTTTAAAATATTAAATACATGTGCAGTGAGGATTTCTAATTGTGTTTTGGTGAAGATTTGAATAAGCCAACTACAGATCATGATCTGCCTTTCAGTGTGAAAGCTGCAAGCAGAAGCGGCTGTTGGCTCTGGGTGCCTTTGGAGCCTTCAGTTAGTTCGCTCTGTCCTGCGACACTTGCGGGTGCATCTTGGCCCTCAACAATGGCCCAAGGGCAAGTGTTATGGTTTGTGTCTAGTTGTCCCCCCAAAGCCTCATGCAGTCATGGGGTGGGGA
>NDGN011482606.1:0-16789 GCA_002564285.1 Tympanoctomys barrerae
CCTGGTGGGCTGAACTGGCCACACACACACACACACACACACACACACACAATAAATAAATAATATATTAAAAAAAAAAAAAAGAAAGAAAGTGGCCTGAGAAATGGGCAATGTCATTCTCCATCAGGACAATTTCACATACTGCTTCTGGAGCAGCAGTTTCTGTCAAGGAAAAGCATCATGATGTGTCCTCATCCACCTTCTCAGCCAGCTCTGGAACCATGAAACTTCTGGCTCTTGCCCAAAATCAAAACAGCTACAAAAGGTAAAACTGCTTGAATTCAAGGCATTAAGAAGCCCTGACACTGCAACTAAAAACCCATGAGAAAGGATTTCCAAAACCACTTCAGAAAGGGGAAGGAGGGGCCCCGGGGTGGGGCTCCGGGGCGCAGCACCTCCCCGGCAAGCCCCAGGTCTGAGTTTGAGCCTCTCACCCCTCAAAAAAAGAAACAAAAAAAGAAAGTGGAAAGAATCACAGAAAAAGTTTGTTTTGCGCTAGGGGGAGTGTGTTGGGGAGGCTAATAGCAATGTACCTTTTACTGTAACAATTTTTAAAATTTAAGTATTCACTATTTTTTTAATCTTGTCTTTATACTTTCGCATACATGACAGCAGGATGACACACATCACATTAGATGTCATTATTATTTGAGCAAGGAGGAGAGCTTCCAGAAATGCCCCGTGCACGCACGGCTGAGATGCATCCTCTGCAGTCCTAGGTGCACATGAGGTAGCTAAATAAACTTGTATTATTCTGCATCTCACTTTATTTCTCTCAGTGCTTTGAAGGCCATTTTCCATTTGCACTTAACAGAGATCTTGGGCCAATTTTAGTAATTCAGGTCCACCGGAGATGGAATCTCAGGAAACTGAGATTCTCTTCATATTCAGAACCAAGGAAACTGAGGCTCCGGGTGGAGCCACCTGGAAACCAGCCTGGAACCCTGCACAGGGAGCTGACAGGTCTGACTGCAGGGGCCTCAGTCGGTGTGACACTGGTGTTGGTCTTTACAGCAAGGCCTGATGCCTTCCTAGGAAAATGCCAGGTGGGCTCTCGCTCCTCTTCTCAATCTGGCTTTTCCCTCTGGCCCCTCCCCCAGCTGGTGTCCCCTCTTAGCTCTGAGTAGGGACTCCCCTATAGCTCCCTGCTGGGACAGGCCTTGGGAGCCCCACTGATCCTCTGACAGCCCAAGACAGATCGGTAGGAGTGTGTATTCAGGTGCAGCGTGAGCACATGGAGGCCAGATGAGGATGGGTGGGGGGCAGGGGCTTATGGGGCGGGGCACCGAGGACCAAGGCAGGCAAGGACAGCATCCTACAGACACCTGCCTCCTCTCTCACCCGCACCAGTCCACCCTCGGGGGCCTCTGTCCTACTGCCTTTCACAGGCGAGGGTGGTACAGTGGGACTGGCACTAAATGAGTGCTCTCTCTCCCTGGCTGGGAGGCCCAGGAGTGCAGCAGAGAGAGGATGGGATGTAGGAGAGCCTGGCCATACCCTCTGGTGAGACTCTAGACGATGCCAGCTCCTCTGGGGTCTCACTGTCCTTGAGGTGACAAGGAGGAGTCAGCTCCCTCAGCAGACAGTGCGCTGTGGCCAGCAGACGTCTCCAGGTCCCTGCACTGGCCTCCTGTAGCCTCACTGTTTCCTGTCTGGTAATGGAAGCCCCTGGCTGCCGGCTCTCAGCCAGGCTTGTCGGAAGTCCCCCTCCTGTGCAGACATTGGCCCCGTGTGGCTTCCCAGGGCAGTGTGGAGCCCAGAATGCAGGGGTTCCCCCCTCTCACTATGCCTCATGAGTCCTCGGATGGCATGCACCTCTCCGGTGACCTCTCCAGTGGGCAGTGAGCACTGTGCTGTGCTGGAGCAGTGGGGCAGGTTCAAGGCCACAACAGCTGGGACAGGGTGGCACAGGACGGAGGGGCTCACAGAGGTGCTACGCAGAGAGGAGCCTGGAGGTCTCTGCCTGGGTTCTGTAGACTCAGAGAAGGAAAAGGGCTGGGGGCTCAGAGAAAGGGATAGAGGCTCAGATGGGACTGCATGCAGGGAGGGCCCTTTTGAGAGGGGAGGCAGGCAGGTCCCTGCACCTCAGGGCAGGAGAAATGTTGTGGCCATGGAAGGCAGGGACAGGGGACTGGGTAGCTTCAGAACAAAGTCCCCAGGAGCATCCTGGCTGCCTCTCCCCAGCTGATAGGCTCAGCTAATTACTACCATTAACGAGCAGCTGGGCCTCTTCCTGGGATTTGCATTCAGAGTGATAATCAGCCCCACTGCAGATGGCAGCAGTGCCAGCCTGCAGGGGTGGTTGTGACTGAGCAGAGGTGACATTGAGAGCTGCGTGTGGTTTTGCCTTCCCTGAAGGGCCTAGGGACAATCCTGCCTGGAGAGGTTTGGGGGAATGTCCTGCTTGGCAGCGGGGTGTGACATCCTGTTCTGTGGTGGCCTTGGCTGGGTGAAGGTTCTGGGGAGGGGACAGGAGTGTGGCCCTCATGAACCCCACTAGAGGTCTTCAGGTGGTGAGCTACACAGCACACTGAGCAGATGGGGGAGCAGGGTGGGTGTGCTGTGCTAGCCTTGTGTCCAGAGGGCTTTATTGAGTTTACCAACCCTGTGTTAATGTCTCTGACATTAACTCCATTGTGTAGATGGGGAAACGGAGGCACAGAGTGGCCACACAACAGAGATGGCTAAGCTGGGATGTGAGCTTTCTGACCTGGCTCTGCCTGGCTGTGGGGGTTGACAGTCTCTCTCTGGACCTCACTGCAGGGATGCTGGTATGTTTGGTGTCCCCGGCAGGGTTGTGAGGTGAGACTTAAGTATAAATAAATAAACAGGGAGCAGATGGTGGGGGGTAGGGGCAGGGCCAGGGCCTCCCACTTCTCCTTGGGAAAATGTCCTGGGCTGGAGCAAATGGATTCCAGACCCAGGGCTTGGAGCCCCCTGCCCAGGCGGCTCCTACGAGAGCTCTGGGACCCTACCCAGCCCCTGGTGCTGTGCTGGGCCAGGGTTCTGCCCATCCTTAATTTCTCTCTTCTTCCCATGTGGCCTTGAACAAATCTTGTTACCTCTCTGTGCCTCCAATCCACAATCTGTCAAGTGAGTGGAGGGACAATGAACTCTTTTGGGTGCCTGTCCTGGGCACCCTCCTCAGGAAGCCTTCCTTGCTTGCTCTAGGCAGATTTTGTTAGGACAACAGCTTAGCGTCTGGAGGAGGAGAGTGCTGGAGTCTATCATGACAGCATGATCTGCACCACGACATCCTCGAGGCTGATGCAGCTGTTCTGTGTAACTCGGGCACCTGTCCTGAGGGGCATCATGTGAACAAAGGTATGGGTGGGGGTTGAAGGGCTGTGAGGAGCTGCCATGCTTCCTAAATGTTTGGGATGGGGAGTGGATAAGGGATGACATTGGTGGACAGCAACTAATCACTAAATCCCAACAAATCCATAGTGAGAAAGGCATTCCTTTCTCAGTATCTCCTAGCTCTTCTTATCCCAAGGATGAAGTTCAATGATGCCAGTCAGTAACAAGTAACACCCCTGCTGCTGAGAGGGCTGATCTTGAACTCAGAGCTTTTGTAGAGACCACTACCAGTTAGATTTGATCCAGGTTTGTGTTGTCCTTGTTTCCATTTTATTTGTTTTGGTTGGTTACATTTTAATTGTGTCAAGAGTTTCTCATTTTGTGGACAAATGGTGGTGGGGGTTTGAAGCAACAGCACTCTGACAAAACCTTGGAAGCTTTGATGAAGAACTCAAGCAGCCATGTGCCTTGATAACGAAGGGTGATCAGGGAACTTGGGGGTGATGGAAATGTTCTATGTTTTAGCTGTACTATGTATATATTGGTCATAACACATTTCCCAGTAACACTTACAATGGGTGCATTTTATTGTATCTCAATTGCATCTTAAAGTTGGTTTTAAAATGTATTTAAATGTGTTAAGTGGAAATGGTTGAAGATACCAGGTAAGTAGTGGTACAGATGCTGTGTGGGTATGGCCAAAGTCCTCAGGTTGACCACCACATGGTGAAGTTTAGAGTCAGTAAGTAAATGGACAGATAGGAGAATGAATGAATGAATGAACATATAACAATGGAATGAATAGCTACCCCATCTGTGGCATGGATCCATTCATTCTACACAGCCCTGGCATCTTGGAGGTTGACCAGATGTTGTTCTATCTCACTCTGCCTAGCTCCTAACATAGGGAACTCGTGACTTTGTGACATAGCCCTTTCTAGTGTTAAATGCTAGGTGTGCAAGAAAGGCTTATGTATATTAAGTTGATCTTGCTGGGCCCCTGGCTGCCTGGGGCCTGCAGACATGCCTCTTTCTGGGGACAGCTCAAGTGGCCACCCAGTACAGCATGTTTAGATCCCCTGGGTCTGCTTGTAGAGTGTACACGCTGGTGGGGTGGCAGCAACCAGTACAAGTGCAGACAAACACAGTGATCACTACTACTTTGAAGGGGAAAAAGTAGGCGAGATGAATGGTGAACCCACCCCACAGAAGAAGTGGACAGGCCGGGTGAAGCTCTCAAAGGAGGTGGTATTTGAACGGAGGCTGGAAGGATGCAAAAGAGCCCAGAGAACTAGAGAAGGGGCATCCTGAGCAGAGGAAGAGTGGGTGCAGAGGCCCCAGGTTAGAAAGTAAGTGTGCAGGCAGGTTGGCTGGAGGGGAGTGAACTGGGAGGGGGCAGCCATCTCAGGCACTGATGGTGAAGAGGCTGAAATTATTGTCTCAATTTGATTCTCAAACACTTTTAAGGAGAAAGTGGTAGGATATGGCGGAAATTTTAGTCAATGATGCATATTTACTGAGTTAAAACAGAAGGCCCTTCTAGTTCCAGTATTTTGGTGCTTCCCAAAATGATGCTGACATCCCCTCAAGAGAGAGGACTCCACAGAAGGCCCTCCTGACTCCTGCTCTGACTCCGCCCTACTTGTGAGAGTCTGTCGAGGGACCTCACCTCGCTGAGCCTTACCTGCAGGTGGAGGTAATAATCACAGGCACCTCCCCTCTGGGGCCTCGGTTCTCTCTCTGGGGATGGCTTTTCTCTCTGTCTACCTGATGCCCTGAACTTCTCCCTCCAAAGGAACCCTCAAAGACAGGTGTCTCGGGGACAGGACCACACTAGCCAGGGACCTGCTCCTGGCCCCCAAGTCCTACTCTATGAAGAAGTGAGGCAGCCTATGGGACTTCTGTGCTTGTCTTTATTTTACAGACAGGGAAACTAAGGCTGAGCTCTGAATTTGCCCTCAGGACATCTGGAACCTTGATCCTGCCTCCTGCCAGGCTGCCCTGAGGATTATCCCTCTGGGTGAAATAAGGCCTTTCAGGAGCACCGAGGGTTGTCCCGCACCTCATAGGTGCCCATTAAATGCTGGCCACTGCTGTGCGCCCGGATTTACTCACCAAGATCTCACACTTGCTAGGTGGCACAAAGCCAAAGCCAGGTCTGTGCATCTCGGGCTCCAGTCCCACAGCCACAAAGGCCCCTACCGCAGCAGCAATGACATGGTGGCAGCGCGGGTGGCAGCAGGACGAGGTGAGCCTGTGCCTGCAACCTGGGCGGGGACAGGTAGGCCGGGCCTGGAAGGCATTACACGGCTGTCGGCCGGCGCGGCGGGTTCCGGAGGGGTCCCGGACGGCCTGCCACAAAGCGCGCTTTGTTCTGCGCGGCCAGAGCTGGAACCAATGGATTGGCGGCAGCTAGGGTCATCTGTCAGGCGGCGCGGGGTCAGGCGGGTAAGGGGCGCGGGCAGGAGCCAGCTGGGGCGCCACAGGGGGCGCTACGCAGCTTCCGGCCTCAGTTTACCCGGCTATCCAAAGGGGAAGATCAGGCATGTCCGGTCTGCCTCTGGAACTCCTGAGACTTCAGCACGGAAGCCAAGCTGCGGATGAAGAAGACCTTCCCTAAGAGCAGGCCTGGCCTGGGCACTGCTGCACCTGAAGCACCGTCGTTGCCCGAGGCCAGGGGTGTCTCACGGCACCCACGTACCCTCACACAGTGGCGACCCCCCCCCCCCCGCCCTTTTGCTGTGATCTGGATGCCAGGCGCTGCCCCTGTCCCTCTGGTACTGGCAGATGGAGCTGCCCAGCTGAGCCCAGGGTTGCCCTTGGTGACCTCTGGTCTCCAGCAGGCAGGGCTGGGCCACCCAGAGGTGTTTTAATGTTCGGACTTTGGTCAGGGTCCTACTTTTCTCCCCACAAAATCAGAACCCATTCATTCACACGCCCCAGCTGCTTGTGCCTCAGCATCACCTCCTGGGAGAATTAGGCTTCTGAGCATTTTATACAGGGACCCCTAGGGGAGACTGTTAAGTACCGCGAGCCCGCGAAATTACCCAAAGTATTCTTGTTTCTGGGGGAAGGGCTCACAGCTTTCTTTGCTGTTAAGGAACACTGTGGGGTGCAAGGGTGGGAGGGGCCTCCACTCCGCTGGAGCAGCACTTCCAGCCGCACGCTCTGGAAGGCAACCCACAGTCTCAAGAAGTGGAGGCGGCTGTCCACCAGAGTGCAGGCCAGAGAGCGGAGTCGTGGCCACTGCGGTACTCAGAGCCACTGCCAGGAGCTGGCTAGAAATGGCTACAGCCGAGCGGAAAAAGAGTGTTTTCACACACTAAGGAAAAAGAAAGCCTGGTGACCGCGAAGATGTGCAGGCAACAGCTATTATTTATGCAGTGGTTGCTTTGTATTAGGCAGCACTCAGCCCAGGCACAGTGACAAGCAGCACAGGTCGAGCATCTGCCTCACACATTCTAATCCGTGAGGCAGACACAGACACAGACACTAATTTAGAGAGTGGAAACAAACAAACAAACAAACAAACACCAAAACAAAACAAAAAAAATCAACGACAAACCACAGAAAAGGGGACTGCCAATGAGGGGACAGCCCTCTGACCAGAGATCAGAATTCATGGACTTGCGCTGAGATGGCACAAGAGAAAGCTGCGCAAGTAACCTGAAGCGGCAGCATTTTGCTGGGTGTGGGGTGCATGCCTGTGAGTCCAGCCTTCTCGGAGGCGGAGGCCTGAGAAGCCCAAGTGTGAGCCCAGCCTAGTGTCAGAAAAGAAAAGGGTCTGGAGACATACAGCTCAGTATGCAGAGGCTTCAGGTTCATTCCTCAAACAAACAAAAACAAGACAAGAACAAAAAAAGTGTTAACCCCCGCCACACACACACACACACAAGTCAGACTGCTATCTGCAAGGGCATGTACCAAAATCATGAAAGTGATTGCCCCAAAAGAACAAAGGGACGATAAGGACCATGACCTATGGTGGGCTTCAGCTTGCCTTTAATATTTTAATTTTTAAATATCGATTTAATATTTTAGTAGCTCAATGCTTATGTTTAAAGAGTCTAAATATACTCATATGGGACCGGGGAGATGGCTCAGTTGAATAAGCACTTCTTTGGCAAGTGCAAGGGCCTGAGTTCAATCCCCGGTTCTGCCCCCCCCCCATATATATATATATATTCATGTATATATATTTTAATTGTGAGATTAAAATAAATGTAAATCTGCCGTAGCAAAAGGGCTGCATGGGGCTTCCGCGACCCATAGTCTGGGCCGAGGTCTGTTGGGGGTGGGACACATGGCACCCGCGGGGCACAAAGCCCTCGGGGCCTAGAATCTTTTTGGAGCCGGTGACTCCTTCGCCAAGGGGCCCCCTTCCTCGAGGCAGGGAAGGGGCCTGGGCGGTCACGATGTGTGCCGGTCCACCGAGCAACAGCATGTGGGACAAGCGGACCTGGCACTCCAGGCTGCCCGCCGAGGCTCCTTCCCAGGTTTGCTCTGCGAGCAATGGTCGGTCCTCGTTCCCGCAACCAAGACTTTCTATTCAGCTCTTTCTCACAGCAGCTCTGGACTCAGACCTGCTCTTGGGGGTAGGAAAGCAGCGCCACCTGGTGGTGAGAAGGGAAACACAGTTCATCAATCCCCCACACANGCGCGCATGGTCCCTTCCAAGACCAGCTTCTCTTCCCTCAAGACCTCTCTCACTGCCCAGTCTGTTGGACGCCTCTCTCCCAGTGCCTGCCTTTTGGGTCTTTCGGAAAGGAGGAAAAGCCCTTAAATATGGTGCGACCAACCTCACTTACCCCAGGCCCAGTGCAGGAGAGCTCATGAGGCGGGAGCATCTTGCCGCAGTGTTTTACAAAGCACTGCCCTCTTTCTTCCCTGACCCTCTCTACAAACTTCCAGGTACAGTTCACCTTCACAGTCCTCCAGGGGAGGGAAGCCCTGCTCGATGTCACCCAGCAGGTGCGCCCACAGGTCAGCCCCAGGGGCCTGGCAGTGATGGGAGGTGTCACACTTGAAAATAAGTGATGCAGAATAAATGAGCAGTTCTGGGTTGTGGTCCCTGAACAGCCCTTGGTATATCCGGAGAGCACATCAGAAACACATTCCTAGGCCCTTCCTAGCTCTGCTGAGTGAAGTCTGAGACTGGAGTCCAGCAAGACAGCCAGAGAGTCTGAACCATTTGTCTGAAGCAGCTAAACTTGCGTTTTTTGTTTTTTTTTTTTTTAAATTAAGTATGTCTTTATTTTGGAATGACTTCAGATGCACAGAAAATTTGCAGACAGTACAAAGAGTTCCCATCTACTCTCCACCTGGCCCCTTCCCTCTCCCATAGGTCACAACCACCTTTAGTCAAAACCAACAGATCAACATCAGTACAAACTTTACTAAAATCCAGATCAATTGTTCTATGGTCTGGTCTCTCCCACCCAATGCAAGGTATCACTTAGCACTTACAGTCACTGCACTGTATCTCTTTTCAGTCTTATTCCCAATGGGTAGAAAAGCTATTGTCCTTGTTCCCAAGGGGAGGAAAACCAGGTCTACCTTTTCCTGCAGCTTTCAAAGCTCTTGTGTTCCACAAGTCCCTCTGGAACATCTGCCTGCCACCCTATCACACCAGTGTGGACAATGATGCCCCTGCTGCCCCCCTCATATACTTCTCCTTAGATCCAAAGACTGTGTCTCAGGGACTTAGACTGTGCAGGATGGTGTGTGTGTGACCCTGGGGTTTACCCAGAGACTTTCTCATGAAGGACACACAGCAAGTCTGGGTGTCAACTCTGCTCCAAGTTCTCTGTACTTCCTCCTGTCTAAAGGTGCAATCTGATTTGCATCCCTTGAATCTGGGCAAACTCTTACAATTTTCCCTGATCAAAATAATTCAGAAGTGAGATCATAGAGGTACCACACGGAAGAGAACCACACCACCTGGCCGACGCCTGGCACTTGCCAGACAAGCATGTGACACTGCGCTAATCCATTTTAACTGAAGTGACAGATGCCTGTGGCCTCTTGGTGACCTCAGGCAAGGCCAGCAGAGTATCCCAGATCAGCCCAGCCCATATTGTCAACCCAGAAACTGTGGGCAGGGCAGAAACTTCTAGTTGTTGAGTTTGGGTGTAGTTACACAGTAATACTGATACATAGTTCTTTCCTGATGAGAAAAGTTTCTTTCCAAAGTCAGAGGGCCAGGGAAAGGGAACATGACTGGTGTGCTCAGCTGTGGAATTTGTTCCCTGCTAAGTTAGCTTTTTTCAAAGCTAAGGCAATGGTAGCTAGCTCGGGCCAAGAAGACATAAGTGGCAATATACAGGACTGAGTGGGACAGGTTACATTTTCTGATGGAAGCTGACATGTCCAGTGGGTTGGCCTTTCCTCTTCTCTCACTCCTTTCTTCCTTGGACTCATACATTATTCCTGAAGATCCTGCAGCCATCTTGGACCATAAGGTAACAAGCAACAGGGACAAAAGGATTTCAGACATAAATCCTATCTCTGTTGAGTTACTGTAGAAATAGCATGTTGGCTATTTGTCTTCAGAACTCAAGCTTTTTTTTGTTCAAGCCCCTGTCACCTAGGCCTGTATTTATTTGCAGCTGAGTAGTCCACTTAATAGGACAGCATAAAGATAATCTCCACATCACCTCCTTGCTCAGGGATGAGGCCCCTGACCCCACTCTTACAGCGGCTCCCATGTTACTTAGCATGAGTTCCAGGCCTGGCAGCTAGTAAAAAGGTACCAAGGGTCAGACCCCACCCCATGTGCAGACGGGTGCCCCTGCTGGCCCTTCTGTGCGGCCCGCTGCTGGGGTCCAGGTGTCTCTTCTTCAGCCAAGGAAGCTGCTACTGCAGATCCGGTGTGGACGCGCCGAGGTACACTCGGAGGTCGGATAAGGTGGACTGCACCAGCTTGGCGGGGATGGTCTCACGCTGAAGCTGTTGATAGGCTGCGTAGCGGTGGCAGCCCCCGAAAGAGTAGTAGTAGTCACCACCCTGGGCTCCTTTGATCCAGAGGACGTCGATAGGTGGCACACTGTCCGGGTTCTCCTGGAGAGAGGGAAGAGGTGCCATGTGAGTGTGCACAGTTGTTAAATGTCCAGGAATCCTGTGGGCTGGCTGACGTCACTCTGGCTACCTGAATCTCAGCATGAGAGAGATTTATAGCTGGGCAAGGGGCAGATCCACAAGCAAGGATCTTCTCTGCCCAGAGGCAGTCTGTGAAACACATCCATGCACCCTGACCTGGCCCAGCCTCTGTCTCACTGGGCTGTGTGGCTCAGCAGGGTGGATGAGATGTAAATGCAGAGTGACAAGTGCTCTGAAGACAGTCACTCAAGTGACATGGGCAGGGTCCCAGGGTTCTCTGAGGTGATAAGGAAGCAGAGATCCACATGGGGAGCTAGAGATATGGTACAGCTTTAGGGCCTGGCTGCCTGGGTACAAATCTCATTGTGTCACTCACCAGCTATGTGACCTTGTACAGTTAACCTCAGTGCCTTGGTTACCCCATTTATCAAAGGGGGATGAAGACAATACAACCACATCACAGGGCCCCTGGGATAACAGAGTTAACACATGTGAAGCACTTCCAGCAATGCTTGGTACAGGGGACGCGTCCAGTAATGTCACCTATACTACCCAGGGGAAGAGCCTCCAGGCAGAGGGAACAGCCAGTGCAAAGGTCCTGAGGGGAGCGCGTCCCACAGTGCTAGAGGGACAAGGAGGAGGCCAGTGAGACAGCGGAACTTGGGGGTGGAGGAGCAGGAGAGGACAGAAAGGTTGCAGGAGCCTGATTCAGCAAGTTTATTTCTTAGAGCAGGGCTCCACCTGGAGCGTCCAGCAGTTGGCACAGTTGAGTGCCATTCATGAAATGTGCCAGGAGAACAGTGTGCAGGGTAGATACGGGCAGGAGCCAGGCCTCTACATGTCTGCAGAAGATGCAGCCTGCATGCTGGCATGTCAGGACTGAGAGGGGCACACAGGTTGGCACATGTTTAGCAGGCAGATCAGAGGGCTCTGGTGGAAGGGGGAATTTTAGGTCACTTCCTAGCAGAGCTCTAGCAGCCAGGTAGAGGAGAGCCGTCCTCTCTGTAGGGAAAGGCTGGGCAAGGTGGTGAGAACTTACAAGTGTCCTATGCCTAGAACGTGGCAGTGGCAGGCCTAGAAGGCCGTCTGTCCAGGGTCTTGGGGAAAGCTGCTCTGATAGGTTCATTAACCCAGATGTTACACAGCTGGTTATTCAGCAGTCAGGCCCAGCAGTCACCAGCCAGGGCTCTGGAACCTAGCAAACCAGGGGAGGGGGCTGTGTACACCAGTTAGCCTCTCCATACAGCTGCTCATCCACCAAATGGGAGCCAGACCTCCCACAGGAGAGTGGAAGGGTGGTCGGTGAGCTGGAAGGCTTGTGTGGCCTGGGGTGAACAGCAGGATGGGGGGCAGTAACGGCTCCCACAGATGTCTGTGTCCTGATCCTTAGAGGTTGTGTCATCCTACACAGCAAGGGTTCTGCAGGTGGATCCTGAAGCAGGGAGACTGAATGCTATCCCCAGGGCCCTTAAAAGCAGAACAGGGAGGGGAAGAGGTCAGAGCTCGTGAGCTGAGAAGGATTCAAGCTGTTGCTGTTGGTCTGAGTTAAGAAACTGGCTATGAGCAAGGAGGTTGGTATGGGGCCCTGGGAAAGGCTGGGACAGTGTCTTTTAGGACCTCCAGAAAAGTGTAGCCATGTTGACCCCCTTTTAGTCCAGTAAGGTCCACTTGTGCCCCACAGACCATACAATAATAATTTGTGCTGTTTGAAGCCATGAAGTCTATTTTGTTTTGTTTTTTTGAGACAAGGTCTCACTATTTAGTTAAGGCTGCCCTTGAACTCATTATGTAGCTCAGGCTGGCCTTGAACTCACAGCGCTCTTCCTGAGTGCTGGGTTTGCAGGTATGCGTCACCATGCTTGGCTTGAAGCCATGAAGTTTGTGGCCATACATATAGCTCCAGATGGCAAGTTAGCAAGGCAGATCTGGTCCGTGGGAGACAGGTGCCTACAAAGGCCATCAGAGCCCAGTGGGGTGACAGCTATGCTGTTGGGTACAGGGGTGCCTCACTGGAGGCCCCTTACCTGCTAGGGTGAGCAGGAGAGGCTGATCCTGACAAAGACCAAGAGGGAGTTAGACACCACAGACAGACCACAGGGAGACCCATCTCCTGGCCAGGGGTAAGGGGTCTGTGCAGAGGCCCAGTGGCAGAGCACACATGGGGCTAGATGGTCCTCCCACAGAGAGCAGCGCAAGATGGCCAGAACCCTGCTCAAGTGGGGCCTACCAGACACAGAAGCTACAGGGGTGAGACAAATAAGTAAATGCAGGAAGGCTGTAAGTGCTACCTAGAGGAGTCCCTAGCCTGGGCTAAGGGGAACTCTAGGCTAGGGCTCCAGCACCAAGGGTCAGGGCTCTGGCTACCTGGGGAGGTGGTGACAGGAGATGGGGACACTGTAACCTCTAGGGCCAAAAGACACCAGCTGGCTGCACAGGCACTGGGTGAGGCTTAGCCCTCTCTCACACTCACCCACCAAGGGTCAGGGAGAAGGGGATAGGAAACACGTAGGTCTACACTGACACATACTCCTTGTGTCCCTTACCTCCGGTTCCTGCCAGGGTCACTTGGGCATTCTTCAGCACCCTCCCTCTGTGACTGGGCTGACCCTTGTTCTCTCCCATTTCCGGTTCAGCAAGGGACAGGACATTCAGGTCCTTGCTCCTGATGGTCACGGACCACACCGATCATCTCTGGATGGTATGGTGGCCATGCTGCCGGGCACTGGGGTCGTGTGTGTGCGTGACCTTGAGCAATGTGCCTAAATCTTCCTGTGCCTCTGTTTCTTGCCTGTAAGAGGGGTAGTATGTGCCTCACTGGGCAGTGCAAGAAGCTAAGGGACCTAAACAGGCCCGGGCCACCGTAGTAGTTTAGTAATCCTTACTTTAATTTTCTAGGCCTATTCCTTCCTTGCTCAAGAGAGGGCCCCGGCCCAGAGAGGCCACACACTTGCTCCAGGTCCCACAGCCCAAGCTGCCTCCTTGAAGCCCGGAACTGTCCGTTGGGCGTCCCGCGTCTCCCTCCAGAAACCTCCCTCCGGTCGGCGCGGCCCCGGGCCTCACCCTGATCGCATCCACCAGGCTCTGCACCTTGGCCGGGTCCAGCACCGACGGCAGCGGTCGGATGAGTACGCTCATTGGCACATTGTGTACTGCGGCGATGCAGCCTGAATGGATACTGCCACCCTGCGCACTGCTGCTCGCCCCGGGCCCCTCGGGCGCCCCCCGGCCCGCGCGGCCCAACGCCCCGCCTGCTCGCAGCCCCATCTAGTAGCTGCGGCCCCTAGCCGCGTCCTCAGCTTTACCCTGCCGGGCCGTACCATTCTGCAAGGCCGCCGGGGGCGCACACCGCGCGCGTTCTCTGCGCCGCCTCGGTGCAGCCGGGCCGCGGAATCCGCTGGGAGGCGCCCGCCGCGCTGCCTCTCCTCTTTGAGCTTGGGGAGTGGACGCGCCCGGCCTGACTCAGGGTGAGCGCGCAAGGCGCCGCCTCGCGTGGTGAATCAGCCTGAGGGCCAGCGGGGCGGGGCGGCGGGACTTGCAGAGCTAGGATGAGTTGGCGAAAGCCACGGCGCCGCCGCCTGAGCTCCTGGGTGCGACCACAGGGAACACGGCACGGATGGCAGTGACCTGACCGTAGCGACCTGGTGCGGGCTGCGCAGGTCCTTCCAAACAACCCTGCAGGGAGGCAGGTTTACCAGTCCCATTTTGCAGAGGAGGAAACCGAGGCAGAGAGAAGTTTATGCGACTTACCCAGGATCATGGAGCTAGGAAGAGGCTAAGCCAGGATTTCAATTCGGCCTGGCTCGGGATTCCACTCTAAATGCCACTTGCCCAACCCATGGTGCTGGCCCCCTCCGTTCAGCAGCCAGTACTTGTGTCACAGAGTGCTGACAGTGTGTGGGACTGCTCTGAGTGCACACACTATCCCAAGGCAGCGTCACAGCACCACTGGGAAGCAGGTTCTGTTCATAAACCCCGTGCTGAAGAAAAGTCAGTCAAAGGTGAAGATCAGTCTCTCTCCGTGCAGAGCTCCTGAACCACTGAGTCCCCGCAGCTAGGCAGGAAGGGGACAGCGACTGGGTCTGGTTTGGGTTGTCTTCCCTCTCCTTGCAGGGTCAGCCTGGGATGCCAGAGGCAGCTAGGTCGGACAGGGTTCAAGGCCGGAGGCCCACTCTCTGCTGCTCATCTGTGAGATGAAGTGACTGCTGATGCCGGAGTGCCCATGTGAACCTGTGGTCTGCAGGGCTTCCCGCCTTGTTTTAGAAGGCCAAACATTAGGACGCTGATGTCATTGAGGATTTGACTTTGACCTTTTTGCAGCTCCCTAACAATCCCCGTGAGCACCTAAATTACTTTGTTTCAGAAAGTCCACAAACTCAATTAAGTTCCAAACTCATATTGAATTTGAAAATTTCATCAAGAGGGAAACTGTCCCTTCTGGAACTACTTAGTCGATACTAGAAGTGAGGCAGATGGGACCGCGGCTCTGGACTGGGAAAATGAAACCTGACTTCTTTCATATAAGCCTTACCCAATGAGGCCCCACCCGTGGTGTCAGTTACTTGCGTTGATACCTATGGCCCCACTCACACTGAGGAGGTAGGTATATCGAAGGTTATTAAAGAGGCCATGGAATAAAAGACATCAAAGACCCAGGTAGTGCCCATGTTCCGCTGCTGTCATCCTCAGACTTGCTTCTTGTGGTGTCAGTGTGGCTGCTATAGCCGGAAGCACCACATCACTACATAACCACATTTACAAGAAGTTAGGACAACCCTCTGTGTTTCTTTTTTTAAGAGTGAAGACTTCTTTCATTCGTTTCTCCCAACCCTTCCCCTACCAGGAACAAAAGTTTTATCACATCCATGCCTAAACCAATCCTGACAAAAGGATTAGAATTATCATTGTCTGCTTGGCTTGATCGGTGCTCACCTTTGGACCCAGGAAGGTTTTCCTCCCTGGAAGGTGTGGGCCTGGGCCCTGAGCTCTGAACAGGACTGAAGTTGCAGCAACCTCTGCCAGGTGTGGCCAATAAGCAGTCTCGCTCCCCCGCCCGAAACTGTGAGACCAGATCCCTTGGGTTGGGACGAGGTCGGCTGCTTCCGTTTGTACAGCTGGAACCAAAAGCCAAAGTAACTGGATGCTTTCCTTCTAGTGTGGATTCTCTGAAGCCACACCCAGGCAGGACTTGGTGCAGATAGTTTACTTGGGTGTCTTAGCTAAGTGCTGCAGATGAAATCACTCCAGAGTGAGGGGCATCAAGCAGCCATTTCACTGTGCTTGCAGGCTCTGTGGGTCAGCAACTCGGGCATCACAGTGGGCATGCTGGTCTCCTCCAGTGTCTGGGCATTAGCTGTGGGGTAACTTGCTGGCTGTGGCTGGAGTCATCCGCAGGAGTCTTTCCACATCAGGTGGATGCTCCTGCCTGTGACCTGGAGCCTCACTTTGGGTCAGCAGCTAGGACAGCTGCACACAGTCTCTCCCAGGGAAGGGGCTCCTTGTAGCGTAGCTGTGGGTTTCTAAGGACAGGTGTCCTGAGAGCACTTAGTAGACACTTCCCAGTCTCTTCCCAGCCAAGCTTAGAGGTCATATAGCATCTTTTGTACAACATCCTATTTTAGGGAGCTGCCACAGCCCTCCAAGGGAGGGGACATACAATAGGTGCCATCTCCGGTGGGAGGGGTAGGAAGGCTCTGAGTACATTGGGTGGAAGATGCTGTTGTGACCTTCTAGTCATCTACTGTATGAGGTGACCCCAGGACGTACTGGGGAGGGGAGCTTGCCACCAAGGCCTGAGGCTGAGGTTGACTTGGGGGGCAGGTTGGGCTCATTCCTGTAGGCATCACATTAAAGAATCATCATGCACCCCTATTTGTCCCTCTGTGGGACAGGGCCTCGGCGTTTAGTCACTGATTCCTTTCCCTTACTGGTTGGCTATGGCAGTAGGCTAGATATAGGCTGTGACAGCCAGGAATGCTGTGTGCTTTGTTCTGGAGCTCAATGGCCAGGTGGTCCAGATTTTGCACGATGTGTGACCTTAAGATGTCACTGCACTGAGGGATCACTTTGGGTTGAGACCTAAGAAATGATTATAAACATATGACACATTGATGTCTTCATCTCTTTGTTAACTGGCAAGGCAGACTACTTTGGTAGACGAATGTCTAACCACCTGCCTAATACCCTCTGTCTTCTTGTTTTCCTCTCCATTTTTTCTCACTCCCCTCAGTGGACCCTTAAACTCCTATTTTTAATTCACTCTGAAAGTTTGTTCCTCTCTTTTGCATCTTCGAAGCCTGCCGAGCCACTCCCTCCTTGGGTTTTGAGGCAACTTTTTTTTTTTTATTTATTTGTGTGTGTGTGTGTGTGTGTGTGTGTGTGTGTGTGGCCAGCT
>NDGN011482610.1:0-10030 GCA_002564285.1 Tympanoctomys barrerae
GCCACAGAGTCCAGTTGTGGTGGCACACACCCGTAATCCCAGCACTGAGGAGGCTGAAACCAGAAGGATCACTACAAGTCCGAGCTGAGTGGTGAGACCCTACACAAAATGAAAAAAAGAAAAAGAAAACACAAAGAGCAAAAACACTTATTGCTACATTATTAGCAATGAGTATTCTCATTAGAGCTTCAGAAAAAACTCAGATACGTGGTGGTGTTACTATAGCCAGAGATTAGTGTTGTGGGGTTGTGGGGTGGTATGTGATTTTTACCGCTCTAGCAATGAATGTGCCGTTCTCCGATGTGCTCTAAACTTGACTCGCAAGTGTTGGCAAGCTTCTGCGGGCCCCTTGGACAGAGAGCATTGCCCTCACCAACAGAGCTGCTATTCATTTTCTGCACCCTCTCCCGTCAATGCACAACAGAGCCAGTTAGAAAGCTTGCCAGCTCGCTTCCCCCTCCTTTTTCTCTGTGTAGTAGGTAAAATGTTCCACTCCATTGCTGCTTTAAACCATTATTGTAACAACAATTTCTTTCCATTTAATTCCCTGCGCTATAAAAGACAGGTCCATGGGTGTTTTCAGTATGTGTGATGATATAGCCATTTACACGTAAGTGATCGGTATGATCTTTCCAACATCTTCACCCCTTGTGCTCATCTATTGTACATGTCTAACTTTATCTGTGGCCACTTATGAAAATAATTCCCTAGGCTGTGCATGTTGACCCTTAATTGCAACTAGGGAAAACTTAGGGTTTGCCTTTTATTGGCAGATTTCAAAACCAGCAGCATTTAGCAGCCCCTGGTGGGACTTTTGGGGGGACTACAATCTATCATTGTAAACCAAGCTGAATTAACACATCTTGTCATTTGTTACTGGAAGAAGGTATATGTGATCTGCTGCTGCTGACATTTATTTATGCCTTTGAAAAACAACTCTATTCCAATCACAAAGCTCCAAGGGTGCTGAAATAATCCCAGGGCTGTATTCACAGTACTTAATATATATTCCATTTAAGAAAATTATTGTATGTTAAGTGGATTTATGGGCAGTTGAGTTTTTTTATACAAGGGAAGTTATTCAACAAGACTGAGGTAGATATTATTATCATATCAATAACTTTTAATAGCTCTGGGTCTACAGTACTTAATCCTAAATCTCTTTTGTTTTATTAAAGAAACCATTCTCCCTCTCTGTCCTTCGATTTTCACAGGTTTGTTTTAAATTGTTCGAATGTACTTAGGGCCATGATGTCAATCAGTATGACAGAGCATTGGTTTTGCTAAGATTACATCTGACATAGGGCAGGGACAAGTTCTTTAGGAACACTGCATTAGGCTGTCATGGGAAATAAATTAAGGGATTTTTGGGGGGAATTTTAAGTTTCTAGACTTAAACAAGATCTCTACATGTGATCCTGGTAAGCCATGTCTTGAAAATCTCATTATTAAAAGAAAAATAGCAAAAATTAACAATAATAATAACCATAACTAAGAATTATGATGATGATGTATCAATTTAGAAGTCACCGTCATAATTTCTGCCATTTGGGAAATTCTGTCACGGAATTAGACTGATTTATTTTCTTACAGCACAAAGGTAATCTAGGGGCCATCTCAGGAGATGGCAAATTCCTCTGTGTTTTCCCCCTTTCTTGGTGCTGGAAATGAACTTAGTGCCTTGGCATTTGTTAGGCAAGTGCTCTACCAGGGACCTACATGTTTGTCACCCTATTGACCTAACAACACAGTATCTCATGATCTGTACTAATGGCACATATCTGTTGGGTACAGAGAAATGATCTAGAATCCATCATGCAATATTACCTTCTGAGCTATATTTTGAAGAACTTTGAGTTTCTTTTAGTAACTATGTTTGAGGAGTCATTTTTGTATTATTACTGTTGTCTCTTTTTTTTTTTTTTTTTTTCTGTACTGGATGTGAAGCCAGTGCCACTGTAATGAACTACTGCCCCAGCCCCCACTCCTTTTTACTTACTTTGAGATGGGATCCTGTTAAGTTCCAAAATTGCTTGGGCGAGGCTCAAACTTTTCTCTTCCTGCCTCAGCTTCCCAGATGGCTGAGGTTATAAGCATGGCTGAAGTGTGTTGATCCAACATGCCCAGTTGGAGGTTCACCTCTGGTCCCGCTTTCACAGAGATCTATATTTGAGACTTGCATGTTGTATGTCTTTCTTAGCTATAAATTATTACATGAAAAAGTAGCAATTAAAATCAGAAGGCAACAGCTTTCCTTCTTAGTTTTGTGAAGTTCAGAAACAATTTGAATTATACCTGATAGGGGCATTCCAGTTCACATTGTATTCAGAGACTAAATTCAGTCACAATACTCGTTAATTTCTGATTATTGCTTTCCTTGGTCTATTACCAATGCCTTGATTCCATTTATTTTCTTTGCTGGCAGCAGTAACTATTTTAAAATTTAAAATTTGAGTACACTGAACATTAAAACACTTTAAATTTATGGTCATATTCTCTCCTGTTTTAATTAATATTTACGATAATATTATTAGGATAACAACACTCAATTACAGATATTTGTCAGATGGCAGGGAACTAACCTTGAATTAATATGAATTCTCTCGCAGCTTTTCTAAATGGCCAACCTTTGTCTGTAACCCTGTGACTAGCATTTTCAGCTTAGAGACATCAAATTAAATCAATACATATTATTTGGCAAAGAATTTTTCTTATAGCTGAATAATTTTTAAAATTTAAAGGCCAGCCAAGTAGCTCAGTGGATTAAAGTGCCTGAAAACAGGCCCAGGGGTCAGGGGTTTGATTCCCAGGCCTGTGGGGCACACTGAGAGGGCAACTGAGATTGGGCATGGTGGTGCGCACCTCTAATCCCAGCTCTTGGGAGGCTGTAAATAAGCTGATCACTACGAATCTGATCTAGTAGTGAGACCCTGAACACCCTGTAGACCCTTCCCTAAAATATATATATAAACATAATACGTTTTTTATGAATGCATATTTACTAATGGAGGTGTAGTTCTGGGCATTGGTGCTTCTCCAAGCGTCTCGCAGGTTTTCCTTTCTCTCCCACATTTCCACCTGTGTTGACACTAGACACCCTGTGAGGGCCACCCTCTCTCCTCTGGAGCCCAGTCACCCTGAGCTTCCCAAGAAGCACGCAGAGGTGTTTGGAGCATGCTCTGTACGCAAGCTGAGCTCTTCTGTTCCTCTTCACAGATTAGGATTGTGGGCGAAAACCCGGACAAGCACAACTGGCTTAATAATCCAACATTATCCTCTCACCTCTCACCTCTCTCCTCTCTGCCAAACACCACAGCAAGCCGGCAGTTCCAAAGCAAATCAACACAATCGTATTCAACATGTAGACAAAGGGAAGGTTATCTTTGTGTCCTCAGTTAGCTCCAGTTCTGTGTTTGGCAGCATCTGACCTGTCAGAGTGGTATTTGCATCTAAGCCACTACATTCACCCTTCTGGATCTTAAGAAAGGAAGGATTCAGTGTCCCAACAGGGGGTCATAGTACTGAGAGGAAACTCCTGGCTTTCTTCCTCATTCTCACTGTGCTGACCCTATTGATCAGTGGTAAAGTGCCACCCAAAGCCACAGAGATATTAAGTAACAGAATGAGAACTGTGTCCCGGGCTGAGCACACCTGGATTCCAGTTCTCAGCCACCTTGGCCCCAGGATTTTCCCAGGGTTTTTCAGGTCCCCAAATGTGCTGTCACTTCAAGGTCACTGAGATATCCCTCTTTCTCCCCAACCTGTTCTGTCCCTGTTGCTGTGGGGAGGAAGTGGGAACAGCTGTCAGAGAATAGTAGAAGAAGCTGTTTTTAATCCTCAAAACAGAAAATTACTCACCTAAATATAGTCCAGGCCCCGTGAGCCTAAAACCTCAAGAGGGAAAACCACCTGCCAAGTTTCCACCAAGAATGAGGAAACTGGGATGTAACCCAGCACCTCCTTTATAAATAGTTACATTATAGGAAATCGATATTTGGTGGATATTCTAGCCGTGGCAAAGAATTAGTTATATTTCTTTATCAAGGTGGTAATGATATTGGTGCATAAAGAATTTAAGAACAATTCTTGTAAAGGTTAATTATATATATATAGAAAACATATCTATATATATTATATATATATATATATATATATATATATTCAGTTAGAAATTTTTCTTGAATTGAAGGGGACTGCCAAAATATATTATTGACTTATTAAAGGCATTTATCTCAACAAACCTACTGAATTCTCTCTTATCATGGGCTCTATCACCCTATTCTCCAAGAATATGTTTGTGGAATATGGAATATTCAGACACATGAATGGATATTATACTCTGATTTTCCCCCTTTTGGTTTCTTTGAGTTAAAATTTATTCACATTTGCAGCACTATATGTGGTTTTTACATTTAGTGTGTTCTTGATCTTATTATTTTTCTTTTCTAGCTGGTTGTTATTTATGTATTTTAATGATATACATTTGTCCAGAGATTTTGGCAGCAAGTGCATTTTAAAAACTAAAATAAAAAAAAGAACCGTAATTTCCAGTCTCATGAAGAACTTATTCTATAGTAATTTTCTCAGAATACCCATTGCACTGAATGCGGAAATAATTTATATACGTAGGCATAGTATTTTCATGTTGCAAATCTGTTCATGTTTTCTTTTTAAACATCATTTCTCATCTATATACTGTAGAGATGACAATAATGTAATGACTTCTTTAAAATATAGCCTAATTTTCTCAGAGAATACACTTATATGAAAAAGAAAAAATCCCTAACTAGTTTTCCATATGGCGGTAAAATCTTCCCTATTTCCTGTCACGTGGGTGATATTGGGTGCATTGTACATGTGCGTATGCATGATTTCTACTTGAAAAATGATCATAGATAAAAAGATGACTTGTGATAACTAAAACAGGACCTGTGCCTATCAAAGAATTTACCTTTTCAGAAGCTGTAGATGAAAACTAAAACTAAAGCAAATAAGATCACTCTGTCCCTAGCCAGAAACCCAATTGGAAACAGAGAGGAGGTGGCAATGGTTAGTAGTCCAGGATCCACACAGAATATTTTAGCTTAAGATAATTAAAAGAGTGGCAGGCGAAATAAAGGTTTAGAGATTTTGCGTACACCCAAAATGTCCTTAGCATTTTTCAAAATAGCTGTTGATTTTCTCCCAATGGTGTAGAATTATTGACGTCGAGCGCATATCTGTTATATACCTATTCTATAGAAACTTTATGTATTCTTAAGACAGAACTGTAACCTGGCACCCTCTTCATTTTGTGGAGCTTAGAGACTCTAAGACAGACAAATGGAGGCAGGATGTCCCTTCCAGTAAACCTCACAGTGCATGTCCAACACCACTGAGGTGGGGGGTATTCTGCTCCACGGAGGTGGGGACACAGGAAAGGGCGAGTATTTCCATATCAGAGTTCTCCTCTGAGTGCCTTTAGCCCACACGAACAATGTTTTCTTTACCATACTGGCCTTTCAAAAATGAGTTTCCCAAGAATTCAAGAACATAAATATTTTCTAAGAAAAGTTAGAAACCCACAGGCACGATGGTCATGACGTGACCTTTCATAACACGAGTGTAGGCATCAGTGAATACATGTGCGGCCACTTGCACCCATGCCGTCACGCTTGCACATGCGCATGCTTTACACTTCCACAGTGTTATAAGAATTGAAGTAGTATTTCTGTTTCTTGTGTTATAGGTACCCTTTGACAGTGCATAGGATAACAAATTAACTGTAATTCATAAGGCTTATAATAATGTTAATCAGCACAAGAGGTGATTAGCTGAGGGACTTCTTCATGTTTGCTAGAACACCACACTGACATGTATTGAGGGGCAATCATCCTAAAAGCAGAATGTGCTGAACCGAGTTTCGGAAATTAAAAAATGGTCTTACTGACTTGGCAAAATAATCTGACCTATTTCCCAAAGGGGAGACTTTCCAAAACGGAAAACCAGCCAACCGGGGATTTGACTTTGACAGAGCTGGGGAACAGGTTTGTAAATCACAGATGCCTTGTGTTGGCACAACGTCGGGAGATGATCCACACTAAGGGAGTCCTTTAAATGCAGTGCACGAAGAACCCTGATTTTGTACAAGTGGAATTTGTCTTCCTTCTCTTCCTTCCCTTATTATCCCGTCCTCCTTCCTTTCATCCTTCCTTCCTTCCTCCCACCCTTTCTTTTATTCCCACTTTAGACTTTGGCAGATCTTTCAAACGTAAGGATGCACACTGTGAATCAACCACTTCATGGCATCTGGGAGGTCTGACCAATCATTTCCGAGTTCTTATGCCCTTCCCACACACCTCGACAAAACTTAAAATATATCATGCACCCAGTGCAGTTGAAATATTATCATCTTATTATCACCAATTCCCTTGCATGATGGCTTTGCTGAGCAGCTGTTTCACAGACAAGCCAATTTCTTTTAAGTATTGCTCCATCAGACTCTGAAACCAGCCTACCAGAAGGGTTCTTGGTCATGAATGTTAATGAGCAGACGGATATCTGTTCTTGGACCAAGACTCAATAGTCTTTTGAGTAAGTATGGGTAAATTACAGGAGAAATTTTATTTAAGAAAAACTTATCTACTACTGAACAGAGACAACTGTTTTTCTTATTTTAATTAAAATCAAGAAAAATATTTAATGGGAGTGCAAATTAGAGTTCACTGGCAACATTTTTGTGTTTTGACATGAGAATGTGGTATCCGAGAGGAAAATGGTTAGACTCTGTGGTGTGTAGAACGCCAGTGAACCCATTAAATCCACTGTCTCCTCTTAGTTTTGAGGAGACAGTACAGCGGGAAGCAGAGGATTCGCTTGTTCTCTCTCTGGAGAGACACTTGATTTTGCTTAGGGATAGGGAAAGAGAATGAAAGTATTTCCCTTCCTAAGTGAGACAATGTAAAACTTTTCATTTTTCTAAACAAATACAATGGTAAAGACATCAGAGAAGCCATCTGTTTGCATCTAGTACTCTAGAAAATAGTAGTGTAAGTGTATTCTCATCCCAAAACTACTGTATACTGGTGGAGTCTCTGAGTTGTCAGACAAGACCAGGATGCACCAAAAGCATCCATTTTTGAGGGTGGTTCATGAGTCTCCATGGGGCTTATGAAAATATTCTTATTTTGTAGTTTCCAAATACCTATACAAGAAAGTTTTTGTAAAAGCCTATGCAAGATTGATGATTTCCAGATTATAAATTCATAACAATAGAGAATAATACCCATTGGTATCTGTTCTTTTTAATGTATTTGGTACAGGGTCTCACTATGCAGCTTGGACTCTAGTGATCTCAATATCCTCCTATTTTCAGCCTCCTCAGCACTGGGATTACAGGCAAGTGCCGCCAGCCCCTGTCTCTGTGGGGGTAGAGCAAGTACTTCTGGTGCCAGGGATTGACCCTCAGTCACTGTACTTGCCTAAGCAGATGCTTAATCTGCTGAGCTATCTCAAAGCTCCTTTTTTCTTATATATTCCATAGTAAATTAGAGAGAAACTACCACTCTTAAGTTGCAAAAATAAATATTGCTCACTGGACCTAAGCTACTATTTTTTGTGGTACTGGGAATTGAACACAGGGCTTCACACTTGCCGGGGAGGCACTGTGCCACTGAACTATAACCCTGGACCTCAACACTACCTTCTACTTCCATCTAAGTTTTAATATTTTTGTGCTGAAATTGGCAAATCTGGAATGTAGGGGTTTATAAAAATAATCCTCTGTCTCTAACTCTCCTTGTCCACTCTAATTCTAAATGTTAACTTCTTGTTTAGAAGACATAGGGACCCTAAGGTAGGCAGTAGGCTTACTATGATTTGCATCTTGAATATCCCTCCAAAGCCCATGATGAAAGCTTGGCAGCTGGTGAGAGGTGGTGGAAGCTTTGAGCGTGGGTCCAATAGGAGACACATAGGTGACAAGAGATATGAAGGGGGCTGTGATGCCCCAGCCCTTCTTGTATTTCTCTTGCTTCCTGGCCACAGGCCAAGTGATTTTGCTCTGCTGAATGATTTGTCCATGATATGCTGCCTCGCCACACACTCAAAACAGCAGATCTAACTGGTTATAGATGAAATCTCCCAAACTGGGAGAAAAAATAAAACTTTTACCTTGTGAGTTATGTCAGGTGTTTTGGTATAGTTATGGGAAACTGACTAGTACCACATACTTACATAACATTGCAGATTCAGAAGACAGTGTAAGACTCGTTTTTTTGTTTTGTTTTGTTTTGTTTTTTTTTAAGGAATGTATTCGGTGCAGGATTTCACTATGTAGTTCAGACTCTAGTGATGTATTGATCCTTCTGTTGTCAGCCTCCCCATTACTAGGATCACAAGCATGCACCACCATGCCTGGACTTGGCCTCAGGTTCAGCATACTGGAGGGCAGAGCCTGCAGGACATGTGGTACTGAGATCGAACTGTGGTTCCTGAGATTGCTTAAGCAGATACTTAGTCTGCTGAGCTATCTCACTGGCCCAAGATTTGTTTAAAATTCATTACCAATAATATTTATCTATCATTCAGTATTTACTTAGTGATTTTGGGTTGAAATATTCATAACCACAAGAGCTAAAGTGGTTTGATATTTTGACAAATCCAAAGAAGAGTTTAATAATTAATTTCCTATGATTTAAATTATTTAAACAATATGAAAAATATCTGAACCAAATGAAGTGAAAGTTCTAGATTAGCTAAGAACAATACTACATGGTATATAAAGTTTTGAAGAAAGTTTTAAGTCATTCATTATAGCCTCAAAATACACATTTATCATTCTTTGAAAAGATTTGTGGAACCAGGGAGATGGCTCAGGGGAATAAGTGCTTCCCTGGCAAGCACAAGGGCCTGAGTTCAATCCCCAATTCTGCAAAAAAAAAAAAAAAAGATTTATTACATTCACTAAGTAGACAAATATAACTCTTTAGCTGTCCACATAGATTACTTCATGGTCTTCGTACTATGTCCTCCCTACCTACAAGTTTAATGAGATACAAACCACTTAAAAGCAAACTTTGGAAGGTGTTCCGATAGCTCAGTGAACTAAAGTGCCTGCTTAGGCAGAGCGCAGCAGCAGGGTTCAATCCCCACCGTGCCAGACCAGTTCCACCTTTGAAGCTTGTGGAGAGGGTGATTGAGACTGGTGATGACTTGTGCCTGTAATTCCAGCACCTGGGAGGCTGAAAACAAGAGAATCACTACAGGTCCAATGTACATAGTGAGACCTGTATACTCTACCAAATACATAAAAAAAAAACTTAAAAATTCAAACTTTGAAGTGTGATTCTGGAAATAGGAACTCAGATTTCTTTAAATGTTTGAAGATTTTTTTCTATAGCTTTTTTATTTATGAAAATTTCTTTGCATATTTTCTCTCTTTAAAAGCATAGTTCTATGATAATTGGAGCTTTCAATTCTCTTGGGCTTCTTCTTGATCCCCTTCCAAGCACTTAGTTAGGCGACATCTAATCATTTTTCACTTATTTACTGTTCTTTTAGTTGTGCTTCTTTAAAAAATAAGATTCATTGCATGCTCTCTGATGAAGACTAAGCTCATTACGTATAGAGATTAGGTCTCCTATTTCTCTTTTATCTCCCTCTGTTTGACTTAATATGGACCATATTTAATATTGCTACTGTGTTGTCTAAGTTTCCAAACCGTGCAGACCTCAGGGCATAGACCGGTTAGAGGAACTATTTAAATTCCTACTATAAATATGACAGAAGAAAATAGGAAGCCTTGAATTCTAGTTATCTATTGACTCTTAGGGTCCATAAACCTAGGGTCCATATTTGATTTCAGCAGAATTTGTTCCAGTAAATTTAATGGAACAAATTTTAAATTCTCCCGATAGAGATGGTCTTTACTTAGTGTACAGCAAATAGAAGCCCTTTTCTTACCTTAAAAGGCAAGGATACGTTCTCTATCTCATTCTGTTTTTGTACCTCTCTCCCTCCCCTATATTTCTCTGTCTCTTTCTGTCTGTCT
>NDGN011482619.1:0-16435 GCA_002564285.1 Tympanoctomys barrerae
GGTTTGAAGCTCCCTGTTACAGAATGGCATCCTATAATGGTAAAAGTTCAGTGGGCTGCATGATAAAGTCACTAGGAAGTAGAGCAGTGACCTCAGAGGCAGGTATCTATATAGCGATGTGAAAACAAGGATAACAAATCTAATCGCATAGGGTGCTAAATAGGATTTCATGAACAACACAGCTAAGGAAATGAATGATAGAAAATTATAATGTCTTCTAGATAAGCAGAGATACTTGAGGGCAATTCGGGTCCAGGTGTAGACCATCCATTCCCATTATACTGTGTCAGTCGTGTTGGCAGAAAAATACAAAGGCTCAATTATTCACAGGCTGAAGATGGACTAGGAATAATTCCACATGTGAGGTCTGTCATGTTTGAGACCAACTGAGCACTTACCAAAGGAATTCAGCAATTCATAGGGGAAAAAATGCTTAAAATTGATGACAGGTCAATGTGCTTGAGAAGGTCTTAAACCAAAGCTGAAGATGTAAATACAATATTCCAATACATAAAAAGGAGGAATTTTAGAAATCCATGATATTCAAAAGAAATACAATGAGTACTGCACAGTGCATGTCATTTGAATACTTCTGCAACTACATTTTTAAAAGTTAAAAAGAAGCAATAAGGGGGAGCAAGGAGATGGCTCAGTGATCTAAGCACCTGCCTGGCAAACACGAAGATGGGTTAGATCCCTAGTAGTGTGATGACACACACCTGTAATCCCAGCACTGGAAGGGCTGTGACAGGAGGATCACTACAATCCAGGCTGCACAGCAAGACCCTGCACCAAATAAATAAACAAAATAAATCTTAAAAAAAGAAACAAGTGAAATTTATTTTGATAACATAGTAGCCAAAGTCTCTAAAATGTCACTTACCATGTAACACATGTAAAAATTATTGATAAAATATTAAACTTTTTTAATGAAATCTTCCAATTTGATTAAATGTACAGTACACATTTTTTACTGTATATCACATTGCAACTCAGAACAGCCATATTTTCAGTGCTCAATAGCCACCTATGAATGCTGGTTATCTTCTTGCACAGCACAGAGATAAAGAAAATAGATGACACTAGAGAGGACTCTCTAAAATTCAGATTTTTATAAAGAAACTGTACAAAACAGAAAGAAGAGTACTCTACTTTATGATACAGCAAGTAAAAGCCTCGAATCTCCAACAAGCTTAAATAGAAAAACAAGTGTCATCCATCGCTGCAAAACCTGAAACAGGGCAGATTCAACTGTTTTGTCAAAGGCCAGGTTTCTTTTACAACTGAGTCCACCATCTGTGCGTCGCCTTTATCTTGAAGATGAATCCAGGCTGCTGTAGTCCCATATGACCTATTTTGATACCAGAATATTCAGAAGTAGAAGAAAGTAAATATCCCTCTTGTGTGGCTCTTTTAGCAAGAGAAAACTTGGCTGAGACTGGCCTTTCTTCCTGAAGGATTCCTCTCTTATCTCATTGACCCAAGATGAGATAAATGCCTTTTTTTCTTTTTTTTTTTTTTCTGTCAAGGATCCTGAGTGTTCCGCTTCTGGGTAAGGTGAAGTAGGCACTCTCTAACCTCTTTCCCACTGAGTGCAATAAGAAAAGTAGCAAAAAATACACTAAGCAATATGTAAGTGTCTACTCGATGAAACTTAAAAGTGAATAGCTGCAGGCACATTTAGGATTCAAATCATCAGTGAACCAAGATTGAGTTTTTTCTCCAGTTTCCCTCAGCTAGTCTCAAGCCCAGCAGCCTACTGTGAACACTGGCTTTGGGAGAGATGCCTTAAGAAACCCGCTAGTTCAAGCTCAAAGAGCTGAAGAGTCTACTGGTAGCAACAGTCACAGTTAACCTAAAATCTAAGAAAGTGGCTCTTTTTTTTCCTGACCAGAGGAACCATGGTAGAAGAGTGTGGCAAGAATCCCCACTGACATTTTTCTCTCTGAAGCTTAGCCCTGGAGTTGAAAATTTGCAGTGGAGGAGGCGAAGTCAAATTCCAGGTCTCTAGCTAGAGGATCATAAAAGGGGCCCCAGAAAAGCAGAAAGTACCGAAGAGACAGTAGATAGAGAAGAGCTCAGAAAAGCTCCAGTATAGGAAAGAAATCCTACAGGATCTGACATTAGGCAATTAGGCAGAGCAGCATCAGGTATGACAGCATAGGTAAATTCCATAAAAACGAAAAACAAATTAAACTTTATCAAGTTTTAAATTTCTGCTCCATAAAACACTATTAAATAATGAAAACAAGAGGACCAGGGAGATGGCTCAGTGGAATAAACACTTCCCTGGCAAGCGCAAAGGCCTGAGTTCAGTCCCTGGTTCCAGAAAAAAAAAAAAAAAAAAAAAACATAAATAATGAAAACAAGCTGCAAAGTGGTGTCTTAAATCACAGACCTGACAAAGGACTTCTATTGATATTATATAAAGAACTGTCATAACACCACAGAAATATAATTTAAAATTAGAATAGAATGCCCATGCACCCTTACAAGAATGGCAAAATAAATAAATTAAATTTTAAAAGACTAATAATGCCTTAAGCAGGCAAAGAAAGAGACTTTGCCAGTACCTGTCAATACCAATGCAAAATATTTTAGCCACTCTAGAAAACTATTTAGCAGCTTCCTTGAAACTAAATAAATGCTTAGTGCATGATGCTAATCTTACTCCTGGGTGCTATCCAGGGCAATGTACACATAGAAACCTGCACACGAATGTTTACTTCAGTTTTGTTACAATCCCCCCCCACCGCAAATTAGAAACAATCCAGATAGTCTTCCACAGGTGAATGAATTTGAAAAATGAATGCACAGAAATACATACTTATAATACTACTCATTAACAACAAAATACTGTTATATACAACTTACATGAATTTCAGAGGCTTGTGAAAGAAGCCAACATTTACATGCAGATACTATATGGCTCCACTTATATGACACCCGCAAAGAGATAAAATGATAAAATAGACTAGATCAGTGCTTGCCAAGGGTTGAGGGAAGCACCACTGTGATTATAAAGGAATAGGCATAATGGAACATTCTGGAAAGATGAAATTGTTCTGTATCCTGATTATAATGATAGTAACATGAGTCTATGTGTGTATTAAGAATTTGTGGTACTGCACACCAAAAAATTTAGCTCTGTGGAATTTATGAATTAATTAGTTACATGGGTGCAGCATTACAGCAGAAAGGATACAGAAAAGGGTAAGAATAATTATACCAAATAGGAGTCCTTTTAAGAAGAGGAGGGTTTGTTGAATATACAACCAACATGATCACTAAATGCATGAAATAAGGTACAACACGATTGGGAGAGTGTGGCTCAGATCTGTTAGAAATTATGGTTGGATTTTGAGATTGAGTTGAGGTGTGTCAGACAAAATGTCCAAGTAAATTTGATTTTTGAAAGTTATTTGGAGCAGAAACCAGAAGAAATAAGCCCTCTGCTAAGAGCAGATGGTATAAGGTTAACAGATGACAGAGAGAATATGGAACTATCTAATTGTTATTATGCCTCCATTGTATGTTAGGATGACCTTACATAAGTGAAAATGGTGGCTACAAATGCAGGATGTTCAAAATAATTCTATTTAACTTAAAAATATTATATGCATTTCATCTAAATATGACATAATATTGCACAGGCATGATATGTATTAACTACATACATATCTGTACATAGTATGAGCAGGGAGCGTAAGCAGTCATATACTTAGGGTTTGGGATTTTAATCTTGTTGCATGTATATCTTCCCCAAATACTCTGAAGTTCATTCACATTATTTTAAAACAGAATAAAACAAATAAGTCATTCTTAAATAACAAAAAAATAGTGAAAGAAACTTAAGGCAAAAAAAAAAAAGCTCTAAAGTTGTTTCAAAGGAACACATAGATTTTTCTAAGAAGAGTTACAATTACGTACTCCCCCTGAGCACTGCGAAACATTTTGGAGAACGGAAGATGTGCAAAAGTAGTTCCAACCCTCAAAAACAAGTCAGATGCTGAAAACTACATACCAATATCCTATGCCTAATCATTGAAAGAACAGATTTGGAAAACTTAGAAAAGAAGCACCGGTAGGATCTGAGCTTAGACTCACTAAAAATAAGTCCCGGCAGACAAACCTCATTTCCTCTTCTGGATAAAGCCACTATGTATAGTGCTTGCCGTGTCCTCAGACTGTCCCTCTTCCAGGCTTTCTTCTCTCTGCTGGCAGAGCCTCTATTCCATTGGGAGGGACCATCCAGTTATTTCATAGTCTCCTCATCCATCTAAACACCGTTACACATCCGGAAGTCAATTTCTTTCTCGCCCTTGATCCCACTCTACCTAGAATCCTCCACAGTGCAGGAAATAGCACCTGCGGCCTTCTAGTGCTCTGGCCAAACATCTCGGCATCAGTCTTCACTCCTTTCTCTTTCTCACATTCTACATTAAACCCTATCAGCAAATACAGTTTGTCTTACCTTCAAAATATATCAAAGGCCTGACCCCTTGTCGCTATGGCTGACTACAGTAAGCCCCTATTCTAAGAAAACCTCAGCTCACCCTCTAAGCCACACCCACAATTACACAGCTGGTCCTACCACACCTCTGACAAAACCCTCCCTAAACCCCAATTCCACTGGGTGGAAATGTCCAAATCCTTATCACAGCCCCAGTCTCTAAAGAAATTTTGGCTCCTCCTCTCTTTCTTCTTCTGCTTTTCTTTGCTCTAACTACATTGTCCCTGCTGCACCTCACCCAACCCAGGTACATTCTGTTGGAGAGGCATTTGCAGTAACCGCGCTTTGCCTGGAATTCATTGTCTGTATCTCTCAAAGCTAGGGTGACCAGGCATATTTGGGCTTGGTTGAAAGAGTGGTTATTTGTACCCCTTATCACAAAATAATGGGCACGATCTTTAAAGTGTCCCAGCTTGGATCACAAGCTGTATGGTCACCTTCTTCTCAATCCACTTTGTCTCACCTGATCGCTGGATTCAAACCACCGATTTAAAGTTATAACCCCATCCCAGTGTTTCTTTCTTCACTTCCTGTTTCATGTTTTTTCCATCATTCTCCTCACCTTTTAATATATTCTATTATTTTATTACTTATTATAATTTACTTTCTGTTTAAGTTCCATGAAGCCTGACAGCTTGCCTTTTTTAATTTTTCACACTGCAACCCTAGCATAACTAAAGAAAGCATTCATTTATGAAACAATGCATGAGTGGGTGCCTAGAACTTGCTTCCTTGTTAGAAAGCAAAATAACGTAGGATAACAGTTTGACAATGTTGTGGATAAACCTTCTATAAAATATTCCTGCAAACCACGTGACCCAAAATGCCTTATTATTATGCTATTCAAATTTATGACCCCAGTCTTAAAACATGTGAGAGTTTCCATTTAAGTATTTTCTTGAATCAAATAAACACTTTCATAAACATAAGTAATTATATTGAATATATAGACATGCCAGAGTTCAGTTCATTGGAAAATATGGAAATTTAACTTTCTAAGGGAAAAAAATGAGGGTAAAGGAGGAGAAATGTTTATTGTAAGGATACTATGAAGTCTACAGAACTGAAGGAAATGCTAAAAGACCAAACACAGCAGTTTCTGAGACTTTAGGGCCTAGGCACAGAATTCAGACACGAAAATGATTCTTCCTTCAGTCTTCTGTACTATGCTTTGGCCTTGATCCTTCCTAACACAATGATGCTAGACGGAATTTTCCCCTAGTGCCTGGCTATAATGCAGCAAAAAGAGGAACAGAGAAAACACAAAAAGAAAGGGGGCAGAGAGGGAACAGGGAGAAGACAGAATCTTACTGGTCCTAGTTTAGGTCACCTGAGATAAAGAGAGGAAGGAAGACACATAGGATGCTCCTACCCCTAAGGAGATCTCCGCCCACCTCGCGACATCCCAGCTCTCGGCATCACTAAGATCAGCACCATGCAAAACAGCAGCAACCTTTCCCATATCAATGGGAGAGACCTAGACATTCCTCAAAAGAAACTGAGCCTTTTTTCCTAAAAGAAATGAGAAGTGCTGAGAAAACAGAACAAAACAACACAGAAGTCCTTTCCCATACCTTTTTATATTTTAAAGACCTCTGCACACAACATTTCTGTTGTAGAGATTAGTAAACCCTTATACACTGTACCTACATGTGTGTGACTTTTTCTATACATTGTCTCTCATTCAACACTTTGACTCCTTGGGGTTTTCCAACCAGTAACCAATTCATTTTGCTTTAATAAGATACATTACCAAAATAGTATACTCTATTTAGTACTCTTTTTTCTTTTTTCACTGTTAAATAATGATATATATTTTCAGTTTATGCATGGTGGATGCTAGGCTGTGACAGCTGTATTTGTTTTCCTGGTGTAAAGTGAAGGATAATATCTCACAAGCTGATTTATTTCCTTCTTTTCTATCCTCGGTGATCTCTCCATGCTAGTTCAGCTTAAAAACATGGATATCAAGACACCAGTTGTTTTAACTCTAAAGAACAGTTCTTCCCCATCAACCAACCATTTTCCTTAAAAGAGGAAAGAGAGAAGCAGAAAATAAATATTTCTCAAGGCCATCTAACAAACAAGAATCCCAAAACTGCATGAGTTTTGGCCACACTGCACAAACATTTTTTCTGTTACAAGACATAGAAATTCTCATGAAAACAACAAAATGAAAGCATTATTTCTCATAATTAGTCATGATTTCTATCATCATATTGAGACAAAGATAGCCCCTCCACATTCCCACTTAAATTTGCTGCATAGCTTGTGTCAAGAAAATGCTGGAAATTGAACTAAAATGTTTTGGATGTAGTAAAGCAGAAAAACATTTCTGCATGAAGTTTTGTTTCATGGTGTTTCCACTGTAAAGGAACCTAACAGATTTTTACCTCCCTTTAGAAAATCATGCATGCTGAGCCTAAAGCATTGATTTATGCTGTGACATAATATGTTTTTGACACAAAAAGTATTTGTCAAAATGCTAGCTACAGAAGCAACTATTCTGAGAGTTTGAAAGGGAGCAAGGAATACCTTCACTTTCATCAATCAATAATACATCTGACATAAATAATGATTGAAAACTGACAGCTACAAGATGTGATTTAGATGCTTCAATCTCCCACAAATGAAATGGTGAGAAATATCAATTTTGTATTTTATAGTAATTTTACTGTAATGTAATTGGATCTATTCATTGCAACAGACATAGTGATAATTGTATCAGTAATTGGTGAGTCATGTCATGAATAACATCCTTAATTGAATACTTGTTTTCATAGTATAGCTGCAATTCTGCCTCAAAATTGGTTTCGATTTGACACTATACGAGAGTAATTTAATCTTTCATCTTCTGTCTGTCTCTTATGATCAATTTCACCTTTAAAAATGCACAAAATGAAAAAAGTCTAGGTAATTATGGAGAATTTTTACTAGTTACAGTAATAAAAATGGCAACCATTAGTTTTGGAAGATGTGATTTGTCAGAAACCCAAAAGAAAGATAGTATATACTCATACAACTAAAGAAAAATGTCTGTTTGAAGTGGATTTCCTTGAGAGACTTACTCTGCCTTGGGATTTCAAAACTTCCTGTTTGTATGCACTGGTGCCAATCCTGGGCTTTCACAGCGCACCTTCACTTACACAGGAGGAGACATAGAAAGGAATCGTAGAGCTGGTTTCGACATAGGAGAAAGAAACTCCCAACCTGAAAGATACCTGAGCTGAGTTCATGTTCTCTAACATCAAAGAATGACTTTTAGAAACAAGGGTTAAGAGCAGAATATATTTATTGGGGGAAAGAAAGTTCCCATCTGAGAAAAGGACAAAAGGGGGACCCAAGAAGGTTGCTTGCGAAGCTGACTATTCCAGAGGTTTCATGGAGTAAACCCACATGATGAGGTAAGTCTAAGGTGAAAACACATGGGAACTCACTAGGTGGGCATGAGCTGGGACAAAACTATGGTCAACTGATAAGATTACAAGCACAATTGCTCATATAAAATTTGTTAAACCCAAAACCAAATGGAGAAGCAGCCATGAATACAGAACAGAGCTTATCCTGTAGGGGGTGGGGTTAGTGACTCTCTCTGGCTCCCAGTTGGCTGATACCTATTTAGAATATCAACCCCAGGAGGCTATTCCTGGGCAGTGTTTACTCTTCTGTCTTGAGGTCTGGCACACAGCAAGGTGTCTGTCTCTCACAAAGACGCAAAGTCAATTGTCTTCTATACGGTCTCTTTGAGGGCCTGGCCCTGTCTGACTGCCTATAATACTTCTACCTAATTTGGCTGACTGCAACACCTTGAGGTGACTGCCCCACCCTCCCAGCTCCCCGGTCAGCCTACTTTTACAAAATCAACTTTCATTGACCCCCAGGTGTAAACACTGAAGGGCAACGTACCAGATTGGCTCAGCTACAGGAAGGACCACATGGCAGATGGCATCACAACAGCGGAAATGGGTATGGAAGGAAGTGATCGCATCACAGAATAGGAAACCAGGAAAAGATCTGGGAGTCAGGCTCACTCACAGGCACCATGAGAGCTATGCTGAGGCTGCTCCCACAGTGAGACAAGGTCCGCCACTAGTCTCACTTCCTAAAAGTCCCACTTCCCCAATACTGCCATGGTATTCTGCCCAAACAAGAACCTTGGGGACAAACCCTATGTAAATGACAGTAATTCAACTGCCTTTGGCCAGTGACGTTACACAGATGTTTTGTGAGTAGAAAGACCTTAAACATGCTTCTGCCATTTGTGATCAACCAGGACTCTGAGAAAGTCATCCCTGTCATCTGGATCCTGAATGCTCCCCCAACAAACGCCAGGTGTTGTAGGTTATAGCATAAGAGGTATGGTGGAACCCTCAGGTGAAGGGGCCCAGGGAAAGGACATGAGGTCAGTGGAGGTCGCCCTTGGAATATAAGTAGGACCCTCTCCCTCCCACTCTCCCTCTGGGCTTCCCTTCCCTGCTACATTCTTCTCCTACTCCTTTCTCCTTCCTGGCTACCATGACACCAGCAGCTCATTCTGCCACATACTTCCACCATGATCCCTGCAGCCTGAAGTCTGCAGGCACTCTCCAAGTTCCCAAAATGTCCCCAAATCAATGACCCAAGTGTCCTTGGACTGAGACCTCTGAAACTATGAGACAAAATAAAATTTTCTTCTTCATAGGTTGACTACCACGCGTGTTCTGTTTCAGTAATAGAAAGCTGACCTAAAAACTCACGCATTTGATGTCTGGTGCTCTATAGCGTAAGAGTTGCAAAAGAGACATACCCAGTTAATGAAGCCCAGGTGACATCCTGGAGTGAAAGCCATTTGACCCTCAGCTGGAAGCAAAGCCATCATAGATTAGCCAGTCCATAATTAACCTAATGACCTATGAGCAGGAAAACTATATGCTTCCTCCTACAGTGTTTGGGAATAGTTTGTTAAAGCCACAGTAAGTTAATACAGATAGGCAGCCTTAGCTAATGTAGTTAAGGGTACAGAATATTAGGTCACACTCTTTTAAATCTAATCTAGAGTTTCTTAGCAGTGTTTCCTTGCTCAAATTAAATCCATGCCTTAGTTCTCTCATTGATAAAATGGGATGATAATGGTACATTTCATGCAGTTCATATTGAAGTATTTAAACTTTTATTTAGAGCATTTTCTATATTAGCTGCGATAGCAGTATGTATTGAATAAATAAAATAAATATCAATGATCCATAAAACTGTCAGCTAAGGTCCCCTATCAAGAACATGACAATTCCTATATCAGCTGCTGCTTCCAGGGAGTGCTGGATGTTCCAGGGAGTGGGTTCGCTGCAATCAAGAATCTCAGTTGCAAAAGGCTTAAGATTTCCATATGTGGAAAACTTCCTCCTCCTGAGTCACATGACTTGAGTTTGAGATTTTTGTTTAACCATCTAAGTATTGTTCCAGATACTGATTTTTCTATATGTTTAATAGAACAGATATGTAATGGTTTTTAGCTCTGCAGAGTTATATTATATTAGATGCTCCATGGAAAACATTCTAGTACAATAATAATGCATTAAAAAACAGTAAGTGTTCCCTATCTTTAATTTGGGTGAACAATTTCATAAACTACAAGATCGCTTTTAGTTTTAGAAATGGATTTAACTTCAAAGTATTGCTTTCCTAAACTTAGCAAACAGAGATCTTCTCTGTTCTACTTAAGGTACAGATTTTAAAGAAAAAGAAAAAAAGAACACAAAATACAAATAAAAAGAGCACTGTAGCAGCTCTCTTTTCAGTCACCATGCATCTCCTTAGTTTTTAATTTCATTTTTCTCTGATATGTCAGTAAAAGACAGGTCATAAAAATCACAAAAATGCTTCCTGTTATTATATCTGTGTTATCTTCTCTATTTGTATGTAAATAATGTTGTCTACACTTTCTATTTACCAACAATATTTCTGTTATTAACCAAAAGAGCCTTCAGATCACATTCATTTCAATATCAATTTAATTTAAAAGGTATAATGTGGATTCTATGAAATACTAAGCCATAATATGTGTCTTTTACATGAAAATAACTTTAATTTTCCTGCTTAACTGAGAAAAGAAATAAAAAGAGTGAATCCTATAAATCAGAAAAAATTCTTGCTGGAGGTGTAACAGCTGTTGATTTAAGGTTCGCATCTTTGATAACATGATGCTTCTGGGAAGGCAACATCTTTTTGACAAAACTGTGAACATAAAAATTATAAGGCTTTAGTCAACATTTAAATATTTTCTCTATATCATTGCAGAAAAAAAAGATTTCCTTTATTCACTTATGCTAAAATGTTTGAAATGTATCTCATCAGCAAGTTTAACGTTGAACTTACTGTTTTCTTGTTTGGGTCTACAGGAGAGTTATCATATCATAAATAAAGCTAGCTTATATGACCCTCAGTTTAGAAACATGATCCGCTATTATCATGTAAGGACTTCCTCCAGTTGGTAGTACACATTCAGAATGAAGTATTCACTCGGGATGTTATCCATCTTTTTATTATCACTAGAAGTAGGTGATTGAAAAATTGGGTGACAGAACAAAGCAAGCATCACGTTGACTGGGGAAAATATCTCCAAAACGGAAGGAGCACTCAGAAAGAATTGCAATGTTTGTATTTATTGAAAGCCTGCTTGTTGTGTGTGTTCCTGCGCTTTTTACATACAAACTTTGAAATTTTATGCTGAGCTTGCATGTTTCTTATTTATCATTGGATACACTGAAACTATCATGAAAATTATACCAAGAGTAGCACTAAGAACCATGTCTCCTCACTCTTGCACAAAATTTACTGTACTTCCTCTCTTATAGGATGTGCACTTACTTTAAAGTGGAAAGTCAGATTTGCCTATTGTTAAAGGTTGTTGTTTCCTGTGTCTTTTACCTAAGAGCCATCCACAGTGTCCCTGTAATCACACATGTACCCCAGCCTTCTACCAACTTGGACCCGCAGCTGAAACAATGTCACAATCTTAGGGAATACACACTCCTGTTAGCCTCTTTGAGAACTGAGAAAGTTGCCTTCTATTCTTCTGCACACTTCCCACTCTTCAATTTTATTTTGGACCCCTGCACTTTCCAAATTCTTGATCCCTAGAAGTGGATTCTTCTCTCGCTTTCACTTCTCTTTGCACAATTTCATTCTAAATTGAACATAAGCTACTGGCCACAAGCACTATTAGCAAAGGTTACTGATAGGTTTTCAATGGTTCCACAACAGAGAAACAGGCAGAAGGTAAAAGGGAAAGGGGCTTTATTGTAAAAGGAAAGTGGCTTCATTATCTTGGAGGACACAGAGCGAATCTGGGGAAGATAAGGAATTTTCTGGATTGGAACTAAGGGGGGCTGAGGCCTTTATGGCCTTTTGCAGAGGCGGGGTTTGAGGGGCTTATTGGGGTTTAGATAGACCTGAGGAGCTGACTGGGGTCTTCCCTGAGGTGGTGGGAAAGGTGAGAGGAAACTGCACCTTGGGCTGGGTTGGAGAAGAAGAGGAGAGGTGGTCTCTGGGAAGATGAGCTGTTGTTTTAAGGGCTTCAGCCATGTTAGATGACCATGATAATAATTCAGCAATTCATGCCAGGGCCAGAACCTATCAGTTATGTGTTTAACAGTATTCTTGGAAGTTTACAGAAAACAGCTTTAAGTTGAATGCTGCACGTCCCCATCACTTCTCATTCACTCTTTCATTCATCCAACAAATGTTTATTAAGCACCTACCATGTATGGGTTCAAGATCAAGGAAACACAGCGATCAACAAAACAGACAAAGCCCTTTGCTCTTGTTCAGCGTTCAGTCTGTTTATGGTGGAGAGGAAATAAATACAAATGAGCAAAGTATACAATTTAGAGAGTGATGTTATCAAGAAAAAATAAGGTAGAACACACAGAGGGACCGTTGGAGGGATATAAATTCAAGTAGGATGGTAGGAGGAGGATTTACTGCTGCTTAGGAACCCACGCAAAGCGCACAGGAAGTAAGGGAGGAGAGTAGGGGATTTGCTGGTAAGCAGAGGTTTGCATAAAAGGATCAGCAATGCAAAGGGCCTGAGACTCCAGCCTCCCTAGAATGTATAGAGTTATAGCAAAGAGTATCTAGGGGGTCACTTGGTATTCATGGTGACCCTCCTCCTCAAGCTGGAGTCAAGTATCAACTGTGTATTCTGGTTTCTGTATTTTTGGCGCCCTGTTATCTGGGTTTCATTTATTATGGTGGCTGCCCCTTGGGGGCTAACAAATGTTTGGAAATAACAAACTGTTTGTTGGTCCCAGAAAGCACTTTTCATATGCAAAGTAGCTAAGCCAGTGTCCCTGCTCAGAGCGTCTCTCCTGACACAGGCCTGGAGGCAGTATTCTCTGTCTTGATCTCCCCAGGACCAGGTACTGGACAAGTAGGAACCATGGAGCCCAGAGCCTGCAGAATTTATTCCCACTCTCCAATCCAGAACCTGATCGCTGCTTATCTTGACCTGCCCATTCCTGTCCATGAAAACAACAATGTTTTCTCCTAGTACCATCTGTGTCCGGAGGGACCCTGTTAGCTCTCCATGTGGCCTTCTGTGGCACAGCAGGAATAACAAAGCCAGTTATTCAGAGTCAGTTATTTCCTCTTGTGGGCAGTATGTTCACAAAAGAGGTGAGAAAATCCAGCTGAATGTATTCTGACCAGGCCTTGCACCCCAAAACTGTTTATCTTATTTTCACAAGGTTGGCTTTCCTGGAGATTCTACAACCTCAATTACCTGGACTCTAAGAAAACCACATGCCTTGCTCAAAAAGACAGTAATAGCTAAGGCAGGAATGACCTCACTCACCATCCTTAACTCTGAATGGGAATTTAATCTATTTAATTTCCTAATCTGGTGTACAATAGAACTCCATTAGGATCTATTCCTCCAGAAATAGTTAAAGTAGGTGACTTGCTTGGGCAACAACAACAATGACCAAAAAAATGTATAAATACTGCATACTGTGCATTGCAACCTTAGAGATTAATGAGGTTATCTTGGACTGTGGTAACTATATGATTTTAATAGACAAAAAGTAGATAATATGAGAACTTAGACAAACCGAATCTCAAATTCTGTATCTGAGTGATGAGGAAAAAAAAGTTTTCTCTGAATATTTTTTGTTTGGTTTTTCTTTTAAATTTTCATGCTTGTCTTTTATTGCCAAATAGACATGTGTACTTTGAATTGTTTCCTGAAAAGATAATTAAAACTTTTAATCAGCTAAATTTCTACCTCAGATGTGAATTAACTCTATGGAAACAATGTAGTCTGATTTCCAAGCACTGATAAATGTCCAAATTCCAAAAACAACAATATCACTTCTGTTCCCACTTCATTTTCATAGTTTATGAGAATTTGTGTGCTGAGTCAATTAATTTTTGTGCAGTAATGAAAATAGGACCATGATTTATGGTAACAGTATGTTTACATTAAAAAGATTTTATGCTGCTGGAATGAAAAGACTATGTATAAGTTAACATACTGCCATAATTTCTATTTGGTAAGATGTGATCATTTCTAGGCACAACAAACTTTTAGAAGCACATGTGAAGAAGAGCTAAAATTGTACAGTAAGGAAAGTAGATGGAAAATCCATCTTTCTATGCTGACAAGGTCAATGGTCCATTGGCTAAGATGGTCTGAGAGCTTTGGCAGGCAACTACTCTGGTAAAGCTTAAAGATCTTAGTGGGGAGCTCTGGAATTCGTTGAAATATCGCTGTACAATCCCATCATAAAACTTTACAATCTAGTGGTAACAACTGCAAATTATAGCTATTTTCCTTGAGTGAGAAATATTTTGGATATGTGGCTAAACAACATACTTCCATCTACAGCTTTTCCAGGACTGTGAATTTCCATACTGTGAATGAATTAGATATGATGAGATTGATAAATTAGAAAACGTGTTTTGCAAAACACAGATTATTGGTTATATCAGGATTAGGTCTGGTTGCCAACACATTCATGTAAGAAATAAATGGAAACAACTGTTACAACAGCTGCTTTCTTCATTGTAATAGAGGTAATAAGAGTGATAAGAATATATGCAAGCACTGTGCTAATGGTACCGTTAATGGTGATGAGAAAACAAACATCGTTATTAATGGTCAAAAACTAGATGGAGGCTAAGGCAATATTTATTAAAATTTCTACAGGAAATAAAATTTTATTTCGGCCATTTTTTTCAGTCCTTGGGAGGTTTTTGTTACATATTTGCAGACACAACCATTATTATGACAGAAATTATAATACTTCATGGTTTTTGAAGGAGCAAAACTACAGAACGTTTGCAATGAACCAAAGCCTGTCTAGTGACAGACCAAACGCTCTGGCTAGCACCTCTTAGCATGTCCACAACTCACACCATTTGCACCATGTCTCCTACTGAAAAATTCGTCTTTTTCCATTTCGCTTAAGACATGTTAGCATTGGATATCTGAGAAGTCTATTCCATCCTGCAACACCGTGTTAACACCTCGCCTACCTAGTCTTAATGATATAGAAGAAAGAAACTCCCAACCTGCTAGATGTCCAGTACAAGTTCACATTCTCTAAAATCAAAGAATACATTGTAGGAATGATGAAGGTTAAGAGCAGGGAGAAAGAAAGCTTCTGTCTGAGAGAGGTACAGAAGGGTCCTAAGTGGGTTGCCAAGGACCCTGCCTTTCCTTGGGATTTTTATAGAGCAAACGCGCTGTGGGAAGCGCATCCAAAGTGGGGAAAATAGGAAATTGCAAGGTGAGCATGAGGTGAGACCAAACTATGGTCCACCAATAAGATTTCAAGTATAATTGCTCAGGTAAAATTGATTAATTAGGGATTAAATGGGGAAGCGAGTCATGTAGCAAGAAGGCGTCAATAAGAAACAGAGGCTTTTCCTTTAGGAGGTTGGATTAGGGGTTCTTCCTGGCTTCCTCAAGGTGATCGATGATACCTATTTAGAATACCCATCCCTGGTGTTTATCTTTATGAAGTATGTGGGTGAATTTGTTTTATCTTTTGTCTTCAGGTGTGGCCCTCAGAGGTGCCTATCTCTCCCACAGTTGCAAGGTATCTGGTTTTGTGCACTGGCTTCTTCGAGGGCCTGGTCCTATCTGACTGCCTGTACTATTTCTATCTAACTTAGTTACCTATAATATCAATACTTCTCATTGTCTACAGGACCAACTATTCCTCCAGGACCCATTTGGGAGATTTTCCCTTCCCTCTTTCCCAGATCTTAAATGGCTTCTAAATCTGGTCTCCTTTATTTTTATTTATGTGTTTATTTCCAGCTATATGTCATTGTGCAGAGCTAAGCTAATTTTAATTAAAATAGTAAGCTTTCATAAGCATAAAGGCAATGACTTAGTAAAGTCAAGATGCATCACATCTGCTGAACTTCAGCCAAAGTATAATTTGCTGAGAGCCCCGCAACTGCCTAAGCCTGGCTTGATCTGATCTGTAGATTCCCTATGCTGTCTGTCACCCAGGTGCTCCCAACTCTCCGATGCACAAATCAGATTTCTTTTCCTTAACATCCTCCCTGTTATTTTACTAAGAGGTTTAGATGATGATGATTAGGAGGGTTTGTTTGTTTGTTTCTTATTATTAACTTCTTAATTTTTTCCCATTGTTTTTGAAATGTGTGTTCCTTGCCTCAGTGCCCAGAAATATTTCCCCATGGAAATGCAAATGCAGTGGGTAATTTTCCCTGGTAACTAAGGATGGTTTATTTGTTTTAAAACTCTGCTTAATTGCGGTTTCATGTGTTCATTCCTAGCCCGGGTTCAAATGGTTTATTGATGTTATCATTAATCTTAGGTACTATTCTCATCTTTTAGGTTAATTATTCCCTCATAAAAATCATAAGAAAAAGCTGTAGTTTCTGAATCATTTTCCAGTTCAATCAGAG
>NDGN011482621.1:0-12182 GCA_002564285.1 Tympanoctomys barrerae
TTTTCTCTCAGCTGTGAGAGAGAGGAAGGCTGAGGGGCAAGGACACTTTCTCTTCTCAGTGGACAAAATGCAACATAAGGAGAGGAGAAATGAAAACCATTTATAGTTCCATGTTCTTTCTTGTATCCCTGGCATGTTTACAATACAGTAATTTCCCCACATGTCAAGGGGTTGAGAGAGACTTGGCCCAAGTCTCTTATTATGCTAACACCATGTCTTCCTCCTGGGGCCAAACAATATAAAGCACAGTATCGAGGCTAGCACAGCAGTCTCTGAGAGACCAGGCTGCAGGCTGAAGGATGGACGAAGGGGTTAGTAATAAGAGAATGCTGTCTGGGGGCTGGTCAGGGGTACAGTGAGGTGTTTCATAGGAAGCCCCATGGACAAGGGTCAGGGACTTGCATGTGGGATGTGGGTCACCTGCCTGCCTTGGCCCATATAGTACATCATGAGGACCTGGCATGGCAGAGAAGCCAGTGAAGGAAAGGTAATACAACTCAGTGGCTTCCAGGAGCTACTGAGAAACAACAACTTTGGGGAAAAATCAAGGAGAAAAAGAAAAAAAAAATCAAATTTGTTGGGGGAAGAAGATGGGAGTGAGATGAGAAAAGAAGGTAGTGAGAAAGGTAGAGGGACCTGAGGAGGGGGGTGGGTTATCCTGGATCAATGTTGGGAAGGCTTGGTGGGTCTCATGCCATGGAAGTTCCCAAGTCCAGGCTGGTTCGATCCTGACTCATTGGACTTCTCTGGCATGTCTCCATGGTTCGCTGAAACTGAGCTACCTGGTCTCCCAGATAGCTCTCTGAATTAGGGACATTCAAACCAGTCCTGGAAGACTGTTGACTCCCTGGGGCTGTGGCAAGGGGCCATAGGAACCTGGCCCGGGGTGTGGCTCTCAAGTGGGGAGCCCTCAGGGCATGTGGGACTGGGTGGGGATTGAGTGGTACTGATTCTTGTCACTTTCAAATGACCTGTTATTTTCTGATTCGATTCATGATTCATACGTTATCAAGCACTATCGGTTGAGAAGAAACTGATCAAGGGACAAGGTTAGAATGAGGACATTACAGAGGAGCAAATGTTGGAGGAGCAAAGTGACACAAAATGCAAGTCTGTTAGGTAATAACTGATGCCAGCTTATTGTGCTGGGGGTAAGTGACACAGGGTGTGACACAGGGTATGGTCCATGTCCTGCTTTTCTTGTCCTGACACATACCTGACACCCAAAGTTAAAGGAAGAAAGGGTTCTTGTAGCTCCAGTTCACAGAGGTTTTAGTTCGTAGTTGGTTGGCTCCAAGACAGGATGTTGTGGCTGAGGGCCATTTCAGAAGAGAAAGCATTCATGGTGGGCAGAAGGCGGCAAGGTGGCAAGCGGTGAAGTAGCAGAGCAGCAAGCAACAGCCTGCAACCATAGCAGCCCTCTTTCTGTCTCTTAGCTCTAATTCAGGCTCCCTACCCTCAGAGCAGGTAGCACACTCAGGGAGAAGCACCGTTAATCCTAGCATTGCATCATGAATAAATACCAGTATCTTGTCCTTAATCCCAGCATCATACACCTAGATCCAATCACCTCTGAGAAGCTCCCCCCATGGCTGCATGAGGAATAGGGGGACATCTAGACATGAGCCCTAGCAGTCAGGGATGCCACAGCAGTGCACCCATTGTCTCCCCTGCAGCTCCTGCATGTCTACCTTGGGGCTTTGGGGCCTCTCTCTTCCCTCTGGCCTTTAATTTCTAATGGGGGTTATGCAGAAGGACCAAGAAAATCCACAGCTCTGCTCTAGAGAACAAATATCTTGTAGTATAGTGGGTCCGCTATAGGTATTCAACAAAGGAATAATACAAGTCTGTTAGGTGATAACTGATACCAGCTTATTATGCTGGGATAAGTGACACAGGGCATGAGCTACAGAAGGAAGAGGTTGATGAATAAAGGGTCAAGGTGTTAAGGTGACCTGCATATGACTTGACCATTATCCACACAGAACAGCTTTCTGAAATGGTGGAGGAAGCATTCATGGTGAAGCCAAGAAAAAAAGAATCATTTCTTCAGAGCCCAAGGAGATATGGTTTAAGCAAAGAAATAGAAAAGATGAGCTTTGGGCTGGCAGCCCTTCAGTGGAGTATGAAATAGCACAGAGAACAGAGCCTGTTAGAGGGGGCACAAGGTACAAGGGTCACGTGTTGCCATTAAAATGTACATCTGGAGGAAGTGTGTTGTGGGGGACAGATGAGGATGTGGAGGTAGTGTGATGAATTAATATAAAACTAGATGTACAAATTACTCTGCTCAACTTTCTTTAACCCTACTTCCTTGTAAGACCGCAGGGAGGCTTGGTGTACCATCGATAAGTCATCAATAGACTGAGAGTTCCCAGAATAGACCTACAAAATAATCAAAGTAAAGGTCAAAATGTTTCTAACTGTACAAAATAACCAAGGTGTTGCTAGCCAGCTGGACAGCATCGCTGCGGTAGTCAAGACCACGCATACGCAGATGTACATTAAAATGGGAACTAAACAATGCTCCCAGAAAGAATGCATGTTGAGTAATGGTCACGCTGTCCCTGAAGGTGCCGTTCTTTGTTAAATGACAAATTTGTTTGATAAACAGGATGTGTTTTTTAGCTTTAAAACCTCTTTACTTCTAAGATTCATTGCTGTTTTGTCCTCTCCTGCATGCGTTACGGTCAAGGGGGTCCTGGGCCCAGTGACAAAGGCTCAATACTTAGATTTTAATAGTGGATTCCGGCCTGGTTTCTATCTTGAGAACCCGTAACAGTAGGACCCAGTGGTGGTCCTCACTCTGTGTAGAGGCAGTGGGCATGGAGCCCACATTGCCTCAAGGCTCTCGTGGAGCTCTTGCTGCTGGTCTGCGATGCACACTGCATCCTCTGCCACTGTGACCGCTTTGCCCCTCTGGCTGGTTGACATCCACAGATGAGAAGAGAAGTCTAGTCCACAAAGGGGGAGCAGAAGGAAATTAGATCTGAGAGTAACTGAAGTACTCATGCTTGCTGGTCCCCCAGTGGTCTCTGGAAATTCAGGAGTTGGGGGAGAATCCTAGTAAATGAGTTCTGTGGAGAGTGACAGGGATCTGCTGGGAGGGAGCCTGCTGAGAGGGCTGGGGCTTCCCCAGTAGGGTTGGTGGCATGAGAGGGCCTTTGGCCGGAAAAAAAAAAAAAAGAGTTAAAAGCATGAACACGCAGTCTTGGGTCTTGGAATGTCTTGCTTCCTTGTGTCATTACTAGGGAATGTTGGCCTCAGCACTGGACAGTGAGTACGGGGGTGGTGCACGGGGGGTGGGCAGAGGACATGGGGTAAGGGCGGCACCTCCTTGGGGTTCGCTTCAGTGTTGCAGTCTGTTGCACCCAGCAGCTTGCATGGCCATAGAAAGCCAACACGATTCCTTCTGCATGGAATTCTCAGTGTCTTTCTGAAGTTCTGTCATCTAATTTAAAAAAAAATGTGCTTAGGGACCTGTGGAAATACCTGCTCCTGCTGTGGGTCTGTCTGTCCACCGTGACAGCTTGTGTGGATGGGGCTGTAGGGTGGTTGGCCCCATCAGTGGGTTCCTGTTCTTTGGTTAGGTTTTTTCACTCTGTTTTCTCTTTTCTGGCCCCTGGTAATTGCTTTCTTGCTGCATGTTCCTCCTCCTCCTCCTCCTCCTCCTCCTCCTCCTCCTCTACCTCCTTCTCCTCTTCCTTCTCTTCCTTCTCCTCCTCTTCTTCTTCCTTCTCCTCCTTCCTCCTCCTCCTTCTTCTTCTTCCTCTTCCTCTTCCTCCTTCTCCTCCACTTCCTCTTCCTTCTTTTCCTCCTTTTCCTCTTCCTTCTCCTCCTTCTTCCTTCTCTTCTTCCTCCTCCTTCCTTCTCCTCCTCCTCCTTCCTTCTCCTCCTCCTTCCTTCTCCTCTTCTTTCTCCTCCTCCTCCTTCCTTCTCCTCTTTCTCTTCTTCCTCTTCCTCCTCCTCCTCCTGCTCTTCCTCTTCATTTGTTTTTTTTGAGGCAGGGTTTCACTATGTAGTGCAGGCTGCCCTTGAACTCACTGAGATCCTCCTGCTTCAGCCTCCTAAGTGCTGGGATTTCAGGCATGTGCCTTTACCCCTAGACAACCTTTTCTTTTTCATTAGCAAAAATCTATCCTGTTTTCTTATTTCGCATACACAGAGGTGCTGTGTAATTAGTTAACAACCGACTGGCCTGTTTGTTCCCTATAGGCAAAGCAAACCTCCAGGGCCGAGCACAGTGCCTGCTAAGGAGGAGCATTCAATGGGTGCAGAAGGCAGGCATGGCTTGAAATACTCCCAGCCACCAGCCTCCAGGAGGGCATCCACTTCTGAGGACCACAGCGAAGCGATCAGCTCTAGGAAACACCAGAGGAGCATCTCCTGGGTGGGAAGGGAGTGTGTGGGTCCACAGCCATCCCAGCACTGGAGAAATCATAGCTGATGGTGCTGGTGACCCTTTCTGCTGTGGATACCAGGAGGCGCAGTTGGTGGAGTGAGACGGGTCAGTTCTAGAGAACAAGGGAGGCCATTGAGCTCAGCTTGGGCACACTCCAAGATAGACAACACTTGAGTGTTTGGCCTGTTCCCAGCGCTGGCAGCTGATGCTTTGCTGATCCTATCCTGTCTTATGCAAAGTCCTCAGCTTCAGGGCATGGGGGAAGGGCCAAGCCCTAGATCCCAACTTCCCAGGGGCCAGGTCTGCTCTTACCTAACACTCAACTTCCCAGAAGCACCACGGGGGTGGGCGTGGGGTGGGGGGGGGGGAGTGTACTGCAACCTAACTCCCCAGCGAAAAAGCACAAAGAAAAATATCTGAGAATACTTGTGAATTATGTGGCAGACTGAAAGAAACAAAAAGTGTAAATGACCATTATCCCTACCTCTTGAGACAAATTAAACCTATCACATTGGTTGATACCTCAGCTGACAGCAAAAAGTGTTCTCTTTCCAACTGTGAGCACGCGTTCTCCGGTCTCCTAGCTGGCCATGAGGGCTGGCATTTGTAGCTAGTTGCTTTCTGCCACTGATCTCAGACACAGTGAGACTCCCCTGAAACACAATTGTTTATGTAGGCTTTCTTTCTCTTTCCTTGGAGTAAGTTATTAGTCATTATTTAATTTATTTACTATGTTTTGTGCAGTTACATTCAGTGTATAGATATCTTATACATATTAGAGTTAAGAATAAGAAAAGGGGAAATGCAGGGAGAAGGGTAGAGGAACCTGTAGCCAGGGGAGAAGCTGTCGCTCACCAGTTTCTTCCAGGGCTGGCAGGGTGCGGAGGGGAGGGGTTGGAAGATTTGGCTCAGAGCTTCTTAATCAGTGAAGGCAAAGAGGGAAGCCTAATTGGCAAATGATTTATGGAACCATTGTAGAATTGAGATCTTATGATTTATGGGTTATGATAGCAATCTCACTACTGGATCTTTAGGAAGAATAAAACTACTGCAGAAATCAAGACTGTGAAAAGCACTTTTCCTAGGCCTTTGTAAAGAATACTTGCATAATGTAGCAGACAGGTAATTCTGAGTAAAAATGGCTATTTCATAAGGCATTTCATTTACCTCAGTGTAGGTAAAAGACTAGAACACACTTGTTTCCTTGACACTGAGAGACTGGGTAATTATTCATTGGCATCTGCTACAGACTGCAATAAAGTTGGGAACTAGAAGATACCTGGGTGAGGGAGGTAGAATTGTCCTCGTTGTTGGGGAGCTTATAGCTTGAAGTGGGAGTCAGAGTCATACAAACAGCTTCTCACTAGGAAAATGTGATAGGGTGCTGAGAAAATATAAAAGAAGAGGCTTACTTTAAGCACCAGGGACAGCCTTTCTGAGGGAAGCCCAGAGCACCTCTGTGTCCAGTGGGCAGACATCAGGTATCCATGTGTAGGGCATTCCAGGCAGAGGGAAGAACACTTCAGGAGGCCCTGAGATGGGAGGAGGTAGGGGTAAAGAGTCAGGGTGGCTGGAGGGTAGTGGGGGGGTGGGTTGAGCAGACAATGGCCCCGGAAAGAGGAACATTTTATAGCTTGAAAGTTGATTGTTGTAAACACTGATGGTAGCGCTGACCAAGTGGTGGCAGTGGGCAGACAGAGCATGTGTCTGTTGGGGAGCAGAGAGCAGGCACAGGTAGATGACCTGCTTCTGTGAGAGCATTTGTCCCTCCTTCTCAACTTGATTTAATGGCAAGTCCATTTTAACTGTTTTCTGTTAGGCTATAACATGGACATTAATGGGTGCGCAAATTGGGTATGTTTCCAAGGAAACACCTCTTCATCGTCAGCGAGATTCCACTTAGTGCGGAGGTCCTTAACCTTGGCCATACCCTGGATCCCATTACCACAGAATCTTCTGAGACCTGGGCATTGCTGTTTTCTAAAGCTTTCTCCATTGTGTGGCTAAAGTTAAAAACCACTGACTTGGAGCATTAGATTGAGGATGAAGTATAACATGTGAGCTCAGAATGAAATTGTGTTTGCAGTAGAACCCAAGGCAGAGGAAGAATACTTCTATGAATATAAGTTTGAGTGAAGCTATTTGCAATTTTCTCTAACTGGCTTTATACCGGGAAAATTAAATCATGATTAATTGAGGAAGCTAACATCCTTGCGAACACTTTAACTTTCAGCAGTTCTTGTCAAACTTATTTGAAACCTAGAACTTCATAAATAAAGATGAATGCTTAGGTACAACATGAATCAAAATGTAGGCTAATTGGACACAAAGTGTTTCACCTCTAAATCTCTGCCAGAGGCCAGCAGTGTTGAGCATATGGCGGCTGCTCTGCGGTGGATTTTTTCAATAGCACGTGTGGTCTGCATCCTGTTACTATGGGAAGAGTCTCAGAGCTACACACTTGTTAGCCCTCATCTGTCAGAAATGATTCACACACGGATTGAGTTGGTGAGTTCCCGTCATCCTGCCAAGCCTTCAGATGTCATTAGCTCCATAAGGACTTTAGTGGGTATATCCCAGTATTTCCAGGATCAGTTCTGTGCCCTGAAAGTGCCCTGCTCTTCTCATTCCTATGCAATGGCTCTACTGGTTAAAAGGGTGAACTGTGATTGGCTTAAACCCGTCATGTGTTCCATGCTGTGATCATACTGATTGATTGATTAGAAGTTGGCACATAACCCAGGCCACACTAATAGAGATCAAAGAGAGTCAGTTCCAGGTTCCTCACATGACCTGTGTGAGAACAGGCCTGTTCTTGACTGGACAAGAATGAAGGAGCTGGCTTGAGGCGCTTTGGCCCACCATCTCGGAGCTGTGAGGAGAAATCCACCCGATAGCAGAGCCAACCCTGAGACAGCAGCGCTGAGAGATGTGAGCAGTGTATGGGATGGATTTTCATCAGAAGCTAGGACACTCCTGTGACTCGGCCCCAGGGACTGTCCTGTGCCTGCCCTGTTGGTGCTGTGGCTCCAGTGTACTAAGGAATACATGCCAGATGAATAAACAGTGAGTGGAAGAAAGAGCACAATGTTCGGAGGTGGAAATCAGCTTCAAGTTGACAGAAGAAAAAAACAATTACATTAAGGGCCAAACTCCTATCATTTTCCTGTCTCTGATATCTAGAAATAGTGAAATAGAAATTCCCTTCTGATTACCCCTGGATGACAAAGGGAACTAACATGGAAAAGTGCAGTAATGAATACTTAGTCTGGCTATGGAAGGCAGGGAGCAAATTCTTTCTTCATAGTACTAGCATTGAGGGAAGTCTGACTCAGGGTCAAGGCATGTAGTCAATGCCCTCCCAAACTGAAGTATTTTATTATTTCCGCAGCTCTACTAATGTTTCACTTTATTTAATCCCATTTACCTTGATATAAATGGTCAAAATAAGCCCATGTTTGGCTTTGTAGGACCTCTGGATTGTGAAGGAAACATTTACCACCAAAGAAATCATAACTCCAGATTTAAACACCAGTCAGTACTCAGGTCAGATTTGCAGAGTTTAAAGATCCTTTGTCTCCCTTAAGCAATATGCCCTGTGCATTGATGACACCAGGTGTGTTTTATGGCTTTATTTTTAAATGACACAATCCAATCTTGAACTCTTTTTCCCCCAAACTGAAATAGCTCAAAGGGAAGGCAAAGTAACTTCCAGAAATGGCAGTACTGAAGGTGTCCCAGCCGATGCACACGGAGCTCATTGGAGCGACACAGAAATTTTGGGGTTAATATTTCTGAGGATGTCATTGAAGTGATGGGGACATGTTTGGTTTTCAGCTAGTTATGTTCCTTTTTTCAGAACATTGATATGAAGAGAGCATCTCACAGCAGTAAACCCCAGATGGTATATTTAAGCTCATATTTGAATATGATCGAGCAGCTCAAATTATTGCCAATATGCTGGGTGGCTTGGGGTATGTGAGGACACAGGTCCCCACAGATACCCACGTGTAAGTGGACACAGTCTGAGATAAGAGGCTTAGCAAAAAGCTAAGCCTTCATTTAGCTGAACGCTCCTTTACTTATTTATTGAAATTTAACTTTTAAAATACTTCTGTGACCTTGGGAAAATTATCTAATGCCTTTGAACCTCAATTCCCTTGATTTTGAAATTGGGGTGTCAATGCTTTTGTGTTATTTTTGCATGAATTAGAGATGATGTGTGTAAGTATTACTAAAGTTGTACTTGAGACTGCATAGGTGTTCAAAAATAGCACCCATCAGTAGTTTCCAAAGCTAACCATTTTCAACTGATGATTGCTTTGCTCTGATAATGTCCCTAGTGCTTTCACAAGTAGCCATAAAAATAATGATGGTAATGGTTGCTCAAATTTATTTCCTTCCTGCCATATGCCACCTGCCTCGCACCTTTTCTAAGCATATTTGATCTCAGATGGTTTTCCCAACAAACCTCTGAAGTCAGAGCTCTCTTATTTCCACTTTGGAGTTGAGATGAAGATGAAAAATGAATGGAATCATGCGTTTCCAGAATAAATATTGTACATGTTCTTGGGGGACACAACGGATGATCAAAACTAAGGTGAATATTTACATTGAGAAATGACTGTAGTAATAGATGCATTGTCATCAATCCCACTCAAAATTCTCATCTTTGCTTTGAGTACACTTATCCCATTCTTCTTGCTCCTTTCTGAAACAGCTCTGGAAGTCTTCTTTTGTGAGTATCAATAGGTGCTATGACCAAAAATACAGTGCATGCAACAACTGTGTGACGTCTGATGAAGAGGCAGGTTCGTAAACCCATTACAGACTGTGCTCATCCTCGTATGTGTGACCTCTTTCTCTTCCCCAAAGTTAAAATAACAGTGAAAGAAGGGCACTACAGTTTGTGGCTAGGTGTCTCCCCAAAGCCTCATGCAGTCATGGGGCAGTTTCTAGAGTTTGTGATTAATTCATGATCCGGTGCTGGGACTATGGGTATGAGGATTACACTCACAGAAAGCCTGAATGCAATATGAGGAAAAGAGAGAGGCTGCTGCAGCTGCTGCTGCTTCTCCCTTTTTGCTGTTGCTGTTTTGCTGTTTTTGTTTTTTTTTTCCTGCCACGAACTGCTGCCCTCTGCCATGTGCCACTTGGCCTTAGAGCCAGCAGAGTATGGACCGAAACCTTCACAAACTGTGAGCTAAATAAACCTTTCCTTCCTTAATGTTGGGTGTCAAGTATTTTGTCCCAGCAAAGAAAGAAAAATAACTAAAAACATTTTGAATTGATTAAGCACATTGATGCAGCCACCATGGCACAACAAAAGACATTCCTGAAGGAGGACTTCCAGAACTTCTTCAGAAACAGACAAGCAGGGTGGAGCATGCTCTAAGAGAGGCAGAGTATTTCAAAGGGGATTTATGGTAACATGTGTTTTTCCGTAGTATATTTTTAAAAATTTAAACATGCCTCATATCTCACAATCTCACAATCTCACTTGGCATATACTGCTAATTAATTGACAGTCAGTTGTAGATATTCATCTATTTAATGTGCTTTTTCTGCTCTTATCCCCTTTACCATTACATCAGAGATAGTGTTTTTGGCATAACTATGTAAACAATCGCTCCTTGCTTTGGAAAAGAGCTCCTGGGCTCTCGTGGTACAGTGAAGAGGATGGTCATCCCATTGTCAAGTCTTTCTGGTGGGTCACAAATATTGTTTCATGCCACATGTCATTCCTAAGGCCAGGGGAACGGGGGCTGGCTTTCACGCTAGCTTCAGGCCTGCTAGCTTCACACTAGCATCATTCCAAGTGAGAGACCGGTTAATAACGATGCCAGTGGGTTACTAAAACCCCAGAGGAGAAATATTTTTCTTTCTTTGGCTTTTAGAAGGCCTTGGTTATACAGTATATTATATTTTATAACTTTTAGTCCTTGGAAATTTTTCTTCATTTTTTTTTTTTTCTTTCAGTTTCAATTTTAAAAATTGCAAGAAGGCAGAAGTACTGAAGTTCCCTACTTGGCCACCTTTTTATTTTAATTAATTAATTAAGTTTGGCAGAACCGGGGTTTGAACTTCCCTTGTGCTTGCCAGGGAAGTGCTTATTCTACTGAGCCATCTCCCCGCCCCTGACCTTTTTCTTTTAAATATTTCTGTGTTCAGCATACACATTCCCGTGGGCTCTAAGTCTAATAGGCTCCTTGTATTTGGTGATGCCATTAGCACAACACATTGATTTGAACTCAACAGAAAATGCAAGCTTCACTTTGAAATCATTTGTCAGTTATCCATTTGTATAAAGAATACTGCGTGTAGCAAAAATGTTGTGGCAAAATTTGATTTTACATCTTTGAGCTATCATTCCTAACATAACCGTGTGTATGGGACTGTCGACAGTGATACTTGGTTTGGATAAGAGCTTATGGATTTTCACATAAAGTGGGCATAAGGAATGAATTCTTTAAAGGGAGTCACGGTAGAGAAAATAACTGTGATTGTGGCGTATATTCTCATTCAGAACTTCTCAAAGCGAGCTGTCGTAACACAAAGGAATGCTTTTCCCACATATATGAACTTCTAACAAAAGGATCAAATAATATTTTATCTTCTCATGAAGGTAAAAAAGGGTGTTTTATGAGGTAGACTGTCCAACTCACAAGGATGTTAAAGACAAAACATGAAACCTATGCACTCTGGCAAGGTCCTTGCTTCTGCTGGGTCCAGGCCATGCCTGGCCCTGTGGTCCCCAGTGTCTTCACCAGATCACTTTGCAGTCATTTTCACCCAAGAGCAACAGCTGTTGGAAAAATCTGAGAGGTTCCTGTGTTTTCACCCGTGATACTTTAATTCACTTGAGGATAATGCTGTCTCCAACAATGGTTTCTTTCATGATATGTGTGTGTAGAAGTTCCTTGATGAAATATGCTCATTAGGTATCTCAAATGTGTACTAATAACCATGATATCCTCAGGCTGTTTATTTATTTATCTTTATTCTATGGCGTCTCCTGACCTGAATAGAAATCACCTTGACACTAAGCTACGGGATCATCCTGGTCCTGCAGGGGCTCTGCTCTCCCATGATACCCCTGGGCCTCAGGTGAGCTTCCCAGCTGGCTCTGGGTACCTGTCTGCACCCTTTCCTCCTAACCTCTTAACAACATCACTGACTGCTCTGCAGGCTTACCAGGATATTGATGTCCCTGTCATCTGTGGAGCAGCAGAAAGCACATAATGGTAGTTAATGTGAGTGTTCTTTTCTTATGCTTGTTTCTTTTATATCTATAAATCCTAAAGCTTCTCTGAAGCCACCAGAAGTGACTGGCAAGTCATCATTCTAAATGTGTGTCCAGAGACGGAAGGAACAAGTATTTGTTTAAAATATAAAAAATAAAACTGGCGAGCTCGATGGGATTAGAAATTTCTTCCTCTCTCCTTGTCTTGGTGCCTCAGAGTATTTATGGCTGTGTCAAACACTCAGGAGGATGCAAGTGATTTTTAGTCCTTTTTTCCTCCGGAAAAATTAGAGACTAGATGATCAGTGCTCTCAGGATGGTGCTGCCTTTTTAAATTCACTGCTTAATATCCACGTATTTAAAGTAGAGGCGTAAATGACCATAGAATGGATGCTTGCTGGGTGGGACTTCCCGCTGCACTTGGCTTTTCATTGAGTAGCATGTGAGCCACATTAGAAGTGATCATAGGGCCTAGGGAGATAGCTCAGAGGCATAAGCACCTACCTGGCAAGCACAAGGTCCTGAGTTCAATTCCTG
>NDGN011482628.1:0-12987 GCA_002564285.1 Tympanoctomys barrerae
AACCGTCCTGTCAGAGTATAGCTCCATCTACCACTCGAGAGGCATGAGGGATTAGTTATTTCTTTGGAGACAATCCCAGTTTTCTTCTACTGATGGAAAACAAGGTTTTAGACAGTCATTGGTGCTCTTGGAAGCACCCTTCTCCTTTCTCCTCATCACTTTATCATCAGGCACTTTTGTTTCTTTGAAGAGCTTAGAAAACCTGCCTAGTCTCAGCTCAAGCCACTATGGTCTCCTCCCTGCCCTCCCGCCTTCCTCCTCCTCCTGCCCTTTCTGCTTACCACCTCTGCTCAGGTGATCAACTCCTTCAGGATCGATGGTTTCTCCTCCTCCCTGCTCACTGATTGTCATTCCCACAGGACCAGGCTCTTAGGTGATTTAATACTTTTGTGACCTAAAGCTGCAGGCCTGTGAAACTCACTGTTTGTTAGACATCTCTGACTCTCAGGCTCTGGAGTGGCTGAAGGACCTCTGGGGATGTGAGGTTTGCAAAGAAAGAGCAGAATGAGACAGGCTTCTGTCTCAAACTATCTCTCAGCTTTGGAGCAGATATGGGCAAGGAGGACATTCAGGAGGCTGAACAAAAATGTATCACAAGAGACCAGAGACTGGTTGTGCAGATTAGTCTTTGGGAAGGAGAGGTACACATATGGTAGGCTGCAGAAGGCTCCCATCTCCTGGAGTCTTCAGCCCCTCTTTTATCCCCACCACCCAGGTGAGCTCAGGAGCTGAACAGCATGTTTTCTAGGCAAGTAGCAGCAGAGCCCCTCTGTCTGATCCTCACTGCCTACTCTCTGTCACTTCTGACCCAACAATATTGCACATGGTGGACCAACAGGCTCCCAGGATGGGCTGAGGAACATAGGAGGGACCTGACCTAACCTGATAGCTTCAGAGAAAACCACACTAAAACCAGGTCAGTGGATGAAAAGCCATCTCTTTATTTGTCTTTAGGCTTGAATCTATCATCTCCTTCAGTGCCTCCCATACATGCCTAGCTAGGATGGAACATTAGAAATCTTCCCCTCAAACCCATTTCCCCATTCTGGACTCACTCAATGAAAGAAGATACCCTATAATAGCTGATCTCAGAGGGGTGATCCAATCCACAGAGGAAGGAATCCATGATTCAGTAATCCATAGCAAAGTGCTTGGTCTCCTTCATGATAATCTGTTACAAATGGAATCACCAAGTGCAGTCTATGGGGAAAAGGCACAGGGATCACAACAAAGCAAGGTCGAAGCCTGAGTGCCAGTGGCGGGTGATAGTTAAATCATAGCCATGGTCAGGCCATGGGGGAAAAAGTGCAGCTCTACCTCAGACAGGGGGTCTAACTTCCCTGGGCCTCTGCTTTCTCAAAATAGTAGCAGCTACTTTGTAGGTTTGTTCTAAGGATTATGAGAGTCAATGCAGCCTTCCTCGCCATCATTACCATCCTGCTAGTGAAGTAACACAGTGGGAAGGTGGGGTATGGTCCCGAGGCACACATATGCCTAGTCTCTCCTGAAGAAGCCCCAATCCGCACTGCTGATATCTGAGCTGGAGAGAGTGCATACCAGCGAAATCACTGACCAATGTAAGTCTTGTGTGCAAGAGAGAGTAGGGCTACTGCCAACATTTACCAGGTAGTATAACATAAGTTACTGTACAAGAGTCTTAGGACAGGGCTCCGAAGACCTCCAACTAACTCTCTGCTCCCTGATCTAAGCTGCACCTACTCTTTCCTGTTCTTTTCTCCCAGTCTGTTCCTCTGGGGACTGGTTACAACACAGGGTGACCAGGCTGCAAGCTACTAGATGCTAGCCATGATTCTAGTTCAAAGCCCCTAGACCACGGTCTGTGAGCTCAGCCCTCTTAGGTGGCCTTTATGTAACTAGAGAGTTCATTGTTCTGGAGTAGAAGTGATAGTGAAGACTCCAAGCTGCCAACATACCTGGATCCTTCCTGCATCAGACTGGTTTTTTGTTGGTGGTGATAGGTTTTTTGTCATCTACTATTTTCTTTTTTGGTATTAGAAATTGAACTTAGGGCCTCATGCTTGTCAGGCAGGGACTTCTCTGCTCAGCTCTATTCCTGGGCCTAGATTTAAAATTTTCTTAAATTTCTTCCTATTCCTGCATGCACATGAAGCTACTTCAAGAAGTAGAGGACGTTTTCTTTCCCTGTGAATGTGGCCTAGGCCTATAGTTGGCTTAGGCTTGCAAAAGAAAGAAGTGATGCTGTGGCAAGTTTGGGGTCAGGCCTCCACAGGTCTGCACCATGGAACATTCCAGAAGCTGGAGACCATGGAGAGGAAATGCCAGCACTCCAAGACTTAGATGACCTCAACCTGCAATTGCTCTACCAGCTGAACACGGCCTCAGGCAAGACCAACAGAAGAATCATCCACCCGACCTTCTGAACTATAAGAAATAGTATAGTGCTATTTCCACGCACTGTGTTTTGGGATAGTCTGTTATGCAGTGGTAGAGAATAGACACACTTCTCCAGTCCCCAGATAACACCCAAAGTCAGTACATGGTGCTCTGGCTTACACTGCCATGCTGGTAAGGTCATTGTGAATTCAAGTGCTCTCAACTGTTGAAGCTGTGGAGGGAACAATCCTCAAGAAGGCAAAACACAGGTACACAGTGTCATTACTTAATTAGCTTGACACAATTAGAACAGCAATTAGCTTTGGCAGGTTGTCCTTTTGTTTGTCTTTTGAGTCACCTAGAGCACTCTGTTAGTATCAATTCCTGAGTTTCTCTGATCGTCTTGTATCTGAGCTCCAGTTTCAGTCTCTTCCTCTACTTTCTTGACCCTGAAAAGACCTTGAGACTAGATGCCATGTCCACCCACGCCTACGTCAGAACTGCTCTTTATGGCTACTAAACACCAAAACAGGAGACTTTTCCTGACCTTCCACTGAAGGAAATCATTTGATCTCATCTTACTTCTGTTTAAACTCTTAATACTTGCAGTCACATCCTGTTGTGAAGCAGAAGAGAGAAGAGAAGTGAGAGAATTATAAAGAGCTGCTAATTTCCAGTTACTCAACTTTTTAAATTACACATACCCAGAGCCATGTTTCTTACAGAAAATTATAAATCACAGACTAAAAAAGTAGTAGTAGATTCGGACATTGCCAGGTCTGTGGATAACCCACTACTACTGTGGAGTATTGGACTATATTGGAATATTTTGCTGAATTCATGCACTTACAATACTTGGATGGCAATGGAGTACCCATCTCTAACAAAACTGAACAAAAAACGGTGATATAAACGAAGGATAATTTTGTATCTGCATATACAAAATAATTAGGATAGATATATAGCAACTTTCTCTTAATTCAATAAGAAGAAAGATTTGTACTAATAGTGTTTGTAATAATAGACAGGATATCATGTCTACATCTTGTGCTATGAATAACTACTACAAAGACAACAATATTCAATGTATTAATTGTTGTAACTCTCCTACCAACCTGTTTTGAAGCTGTCACATGGCAATTTTTTTCCGAATAAAATTAATTTTAAAAAAGTAGTAGTGGGATTAAACCCTTATAAACCTGCCACTTTGAGAGTAAATGTTGGGAGATTATTGCTACAGCTTTTTTCACTCAGATGTAAATAATTACAGTGAAAACAATGTGACCATGGTATACATACTAATTTTCATTTTTCTTATTCATTTAATATATTACAGACAAATTGCACTGTCAACACACAACAGCAACATCATATTTAATGAGCCAGGAGCAATTTGTGGCCCTGCAGTTTTCTACTATGTGGATGTGCAGGGTCACCACAGTTCTTTCAGTGAATCCCCTATTGTTGAGCATGCAGATAAGATATGTGCGAGTGCTTATTGTTTTCCATACGTTATTCCATAACTCCCTATCATGATACATTTAGGTTATTCCTAATTTTTCAATAATTTAAACAACACAACCATAATTTCATACATCTTGGAAGTTTCAGTAGTTATTATGTGAACAAGACTTCCACAGTTGGCTGAAACTCAAAATCATCTTGACCTATGCGTCACAGGACGACCAAGTACACTACTGATAGACCTTCTGTTAGAAACAAAACAAAACAAAACCCCCACCAACTTTCTATTACTGAAGGACTTGCTTGGCATGTTATGACTCTAAGATATAAACTCCAGGTTGCCCCTCCCTTATTCTACCTGGTCAATCAGCTTAGGAGAGAGGCCCAAACTGTTATGCAGCTTCCTAGAAGGGAAAGGATGGTCAGTTCATGGTTCCACCCACTGCTATTCTTAATAGCAGATGGATGCTGAGCCTCCATCTAGTGCTGTGCAGCTGCTGAATATTATCTTTCTGTTTGCTTTGCCCACCAATACTCTTACTCAGTGAGTTGCTATGTCCAACAGATTCTCCTTCAATATATGCCTACACTGTTCTTACCTATATCCAGGTAACAAGCTTCCAGAACTTCTCAGGCCATCACAAATGCCCCTCACTGACACTTGAGATTTTAATCACTTGTCTTCCAAGACTTCTTAAAACTTGAACTTTTGCTACTTTCCTGCTCAAACAACAGTGCTAGTCTTAAGTAAATGTATTTTCTATACTGGGCATTTTTGTTAAACACATGAGTGAATAACTAAACATTTAACCAGAAATCACTATATGTTAGGTAGCTAGGTAGTTTGCTAGGTTCTCAAAGATGAAGACCCCACAGTTTCTTGTCCTCTAGAGATGCAGGTCTGGTAAGGAAGACAGCAAATAAGCAACCAGAGAACAATGCAATATGATTTTGAAAGCTAAGTATTCCAGAGGTAACTAATTACATGTGGCCAGCCCAAGCTATGCTGGCATAGGTGATTTATGAGTTGATTCTCAAAGGAAAAGGGCATGACTGGGAGAGGGTAAAGAAAGTCCATATCTCTTTTTCCTTGTGCCCAGTGGGGAGCCTTTCCCACATATTCTGGATGCTTTTCTTCTGGATGCTTATTAGTGGACACTAATGATGCACCACTTCAAATCCATCCCCTGTACCCTGATTTCAACACAGATATGAGGGCTAGCTCTCAGCAAGCTGGCAGACTCCCATATCAAGTGGTTATGCTTTCTGCCAAGCCATGTGTAGATGCAAGAGTTATGGGACCAGGTAGCTCCGTGTTCAATAGGGCAATCCTGGGGGACACGTTACTTGATACCAGAGGGTCTCCATAAAGGGTGAATTGCTGCAGTGACAATCAGCCATCTACTCCTCTTCTGACTGGGCTTCTCATGTCCTGTCATGTGTTTCACACTCCGTTACTTCTGCTCCCTGGATTCTCTCCCAAATAAACTACCTGCAGCCAAGTCTTGTCTTACAGTCTGCATTTTGGAAAACCTAAACTAAGAAACATTTTATGTTGTTTGCAATTCTAAGATCCTGAGGAAAAGTAAAGGCTCAATTTTAGATCAAGGGAGCCAAAAAGGAAAGGGAAAATGATTCCATTTGGGGTTTAAATTCAGCTCACCCTTGCCTGACTTTACAGTCTTGCCTCATACAGACTTCAACTACCTTGAACTTGTGGAATCCTAGTGTGAGCTCACCACCTCTGTGCTGCCTGCCTGGAGGGGTTTGAAGATGTTGGGGCAGCTCCCACACAGCTCTGCTTAATAACTTTCTGGAAGAAATCAGAGGTGACATGAGTACTGTGGAGTATCACAATGTGCCAGCTCTGAATCCCTGTGCCCTGGGCAACTCAGGAAGTACAGGACAGATGGCAACTGTCAGCCCTTTAATTGCACGATGTTCCTCAGAGATGGCCAGGAAAAGGCTATGCTCACGGTTAAGGTTCTGTGCTATCACAAGCAAAATGGAGAAGAGGAGGGGGCATCATGGTTGCCTACCAAGACCCCCTCCTCATTGCATTTTTCAAACCCTAGTTGTGACACAGATAAGCTTTGTCACAGAGTTAGAGTGACAGCTGACTTCCTGGGTGGCAGGTGGGGAAATCGAGGGACACACCTTATAGGATCAATAGTAAAGTCTCTGTGAAAGGCTCTGCCCCAGGCCGTATTGGCAATATGAGCATCTAAACCCTCCACTGAGCCTGTATTCTCTTCACCTTCTCCCCAGAGCAGCTTTTCTTGTGCCCAGTTAAGCTGCCAGCACCCTCTCCCTGTCTCTCACTCACTTAGGTAAGAGTATGTCTCTAAGGACCAAAGTCATAAATAAACATAGGGAGTTAGCTATTGTTTCACAGTGCTCTACGGTTTTATAAGTTCCATTTGCATATCTTATTTGAACCTCCAAGTGAACCTGTGCAGTAACCATATTGTGAACCCCATTCTACAAATAAGGAAGAAGAATTTTCAAGAGATTGTATGACATACTGAAGGTCATCAAGCTGAAGAATGGTGGCATCAGAGAAGCGTGCCCCTTTTTCCTTGTGCTTACTAGTGAAATTACTACCTGGCAATTTGTGGGTAAGATTCCACTTTCCTTGGGAGAGAAGGATGTTTTGACTCTAGGTCCCTGTCATAAGATCTCTTCCCAGGAGTCAAGAGGGAACCTCATGGGAAGTACCACTGAAACCACTGAACCCTGTACCACTGAAACCCTGTTCCATTCTTTTTGTCTTTAAAGGCCTGGATGTTGAGAGCGCTCACCTGCCCCACAAAGATACCCTCCTCTAGTGCTACGTGACCTTGCATGCAAGCATGGAGGAGAATCCTCACACAGTTACTCACTTGTCCAATTGTTCCCTGACCCTATGCTTCTGGCACTTTTGAGGCTCAGAAATAAAAGTGCTCAGAGAGCAGTAGGCATCGAAACAGAGATGGGAAACGCATAATGAGTTCTCTAGCAGAGATCTGGACAGAGCTGTGGGAGCCCAGAGCTGGGGTCAACCTATGAGTTATGAACCCATCATTGTTTCTGAAGAGCTGGTGTTCTCTTTCTGGTAGCCTAAGAGAAGATGTTACAGTGACACCTGTCACCACCACTAGGTAAAAATTCAATGACCCTATAGCTATGAGCTGGGCCAAGGCCAATATTCCTTCATCACTTGCTCAGAGCAGTGGGCTGAAATGATGTTCCAAGGATTATGAGATAGGCTTCTAAGGAATACCCTAGTCCTCCAAGGGCAGCACAGACCTCTCTGCCTCCCCTAAAAGGGCTCACCAGTCTCTAAGGGCTGTCAAACCCAGCCAGCACTTCAGCTTGGCTTTAGCATCAAAACTGAAACCTAATTCTGCACATCTAGTGTACTTCTGCAAGGGAGTGATGGAGATGCTATACTGTGGTCATCTGGACCCTGGTAGGGGAACCTGCTTAGCACACTACCCAGTTCAAGGGGGATGGTCCCCTGAAATGTAATGTATATCATGATTTTCAGATGCCAGGAATAATGCTTGTGGGGTCTCAAGGAGCTGATGTTTTTACACACACTTCTGACACCAAATGTGTGTGTAATTTTTTCTTCTCACATTGACCAGTTTTCATTTCTCCAAAGAGCAAGAGGCTTTTTAACAACTTAATTTAATCTTGATTCTATCTACCTCAGTCTCATACAACTGACCCCCTCTTGAGACTCAAATTTCCTGTCTCTGACCTCCTAGACTTTGGACCAACTGGCTATAAGTGCTGAATTCCAGGGTTTCCTCTCCTGGCTCCCAGTAGTTCTCTAGAATATCTCACAGAACTCACAAACATAGTCTACTGACTATTATCAGTGTATGGTAAAGAATATGACTCAGGAACAGCAGAGGGGTGAAAATATGGTGACTCCATGACCCCTCAGGGTGTGACCTGCAAACGGTTCCCTATGTTTTCCAACTTAGAAGCTCTCTGAATACCACTCTTTGGGTCTTATAGAGGCTTTTCCACACAAGCACAAGAGTTAGTTCAGTCTTCAGCCCTCTCATTGAAGCCTGAGACTTTTAACTTCCATCTCCCATCTTGAAACTATCTAGAGACTCCATCACAGCAACCTCCTGAAGGCTGACAAGATAGCTCAGTAGACTACAGTGCCTGCTTAGACAAGCACAGGGACCCTGGTTCAACCCCAGGCACTACATGCCATGCCAGACCCACCTCCAGGGCTGGCTGAGTAGGCCAGAGTTTGGGTGTGATAGCACACACCTGCAATCTCAGTGCTAGGGAGGCTGACAACAGGAGGATCACCATGAGTCCAAGCTGTGTAGTGAGACCCTACAACAATCAAACATATTAAAATAATAAATAAATATAACCTCCTGAGAACAAAAGATGTCCCTATCACTCAGCAAATTCCAAGGGAGTTAGAAGCTCTATGCTAGGAACCACGGATGAAGAACAACTGCATGTTAATAGACCACTCTCCAATCCTTTGCCCCACACAAAACTTTTCCACATGGACCAGAGGAACCCACCTGTCCTGTCGTCCTAAGCAACACAGCGTCACGCATAAATATCCCTTGCAATGTAGGCCCAGGCCCGGGTCCCCAAGTGACACTAAAGGGAGCCATTTCTGCAGTGCATCCATTACGCTGGTAGCACCAAGAAGCAAAGCATGCCCGGTCAGCTGCTTGGCTCAGTTATTTTTCACTCATTGCTGGGACAAATACCCAATGCTCAAAATGAAGAAAGGAAAGGTTTAGTTAGCTCCCAGTTTGTTTCAGTCTACACTCAGCTGGCTCCCAGGCAGAGTGGCACACGGCAGAGAACAGCAGTTCATGACAGCAGAAATCAGTGAAGAGCAAAGGGAAGGGCAGCAGCTGCTTCTAGCCAGCCTCTCTCCTCATACTATAAACAAGTTACCCTGGGCTGTGGGTGCAGAGCTCACACAACGTCCATGCCCTCCTCTTGCACAGGATGAGGATGTTTACAAACTAAAACTCTTGGCTCTCTGCTGAGTCACTTAATTAAACTTTTAAACTTCTCAAGTGGACACAATGCATCAACCAATGCAGTGCTAATAGGCAGGTCCTGTCCATCAGAGGACTCGCACCTGGACACAGGCTTTTCTGGGAACTAGAGTGGCAATCAGACATCTACTTCAACTACCCAAGAGACAGCAGCACCAAACATTCCTGCAAGCTTCAGAGCCATGGGCGAGAAAAGCTTCCTATGCAATATCATCTGATTGGCTACTCTATCAAAAGCCCCCAGCCAATGATTGATAAGTTTTCTAAAGCAACTACAGTGGGCTTAAAACTGACGTGTAACTGGGAAGGCATCACCAAGGTCTATGTGGGTATAATACATCCACTTCACTTTAAAAAACCCCTAACTGAGGGGGCACCAGCTCCCAGCTGAATTTCCAGGGACCCCAGAGTGTACAAATGGAGAAGAGAGGCAAACCTGGGCAGAAGCAAGGAGGGCTGTCTGGAGGCTCTCTCCCGCCCATCAAATATGGCCATACCTATCCTGCATCATAAGAGGGAGATGCCAGGCATATGTTTATTTCACAACTGACAAAGAACAGAGGAGCCTTTTCAAAAGTTTTGGGAGTCCATGGATTTGAGCCAAGCCCTGATTACAGTGCATGTTTATTCCTGAGTGTCCAGATAAAGAATTCATCATTTTACTCAAAGGGATGGACAAAAAGCAAACTGTCCCCAGTGTATGGTACCCAGAGTATCACAGAGCTAGTGTGAAAGCAGAAAAAGCCCACAAATGACTCATCCAGCTGGGGGAAGGTAAACACATTATTGTCTTTCTATTTTTCTCCAGCCCCGGTGCTTCTGTCTGTTTGTACCAATGAGATGGGTAACATCTTAATTAGGACTCTCACTTGTCTTCACTTTTCAAGAGAGGTGGAGTGAGGAGAGCAGGACTTGGATAATTGAATCCATAACTCCTGTGGTCGTAGGTGTGCACAACTCATTGTGCTTTGCAGAGGGAGAGAGAATGGGTGCCAGGGGGAGGGAGAAGGGAGCGAGGCAAAGGAAGATGGATGATCAGGAGGAATGGAGAGAAGGGAGGAAGTGACTGGGGTCAGTCTGGCAGTAAGTGTGTCTGTGAATGAAACACACAGAGTGGAGAAGCAGCCCCTGAAAGCTTGCATTTGTGTGCAGAGCTGGGAGGATCAGAGGAAGGAGGCTGAGAGATGACAACAAGAGTCGAGGTTTGTGTGTGTGATAAACAGCTGAACAGGGAAAAAGAGGGGACTAAGGAAGTGACCTAAGAGCCCTGTGTGCAGGAGCATTTTGAGGGAGGGGGAGGAGAGGGAAAGGAAAGGAGGGGGAGGGGAAGAGAGGAAAGAGTGAAAGGAAGGGAAGCTGGAGAGGAAGGGAGAAGAGGGGAGGGGAGACAACAGAAAAGCAGAGAGCAAATGAACTTTGTGTGATTTCTGTAACAGAAAAATCCAGGAGGGAAAGGAAGAAGGCAAGCTTGTGTGTGAGGGAGAAAGCCGAAGCAGCACTGTGGGCAAGCGCACATGCACGCATGCGTGCTGTGACCCATGCGCTCAGGTCCTCATGCCATCTTTTCTATTTTAGCTGTTAACTGTCTCTTTTCATTTAAAATGTAATATGGTACACACTTATTAAAAATAGCAATAGATAGATGACTGAAAGGAGGAAGAAATCACCCATAGGCATACCTCCCAAGAATAAAAGAAGCAGGCTTTGAACTATTTTCTCCTTTAAATGTCATTGTAAATCCTACTAATTGGACTTCAGAATTCAATGGCAAAATTTACCTGAGATAACTTACATGAAGCATTTAGCACAGGGTCCAGCTGAGCGCAGGCAGGCAATAAACGCCGCGCTTAGTTTTTGTTGTCTCTTTTGGCCTCTAGTCTTCTGAGGAAAAAGCTTTTGCAAAGGAATATATTATGTTCAATTACAGAGTCAGACAGATAACCACACATTATGAAATCCTTGCCTTTTAAGCTTCCTCCCGATGCCACGGGGGCAGGAAAGCCAATTTCACATGCCTGAGGTACAGCCAGGTCAGCCCAGGTGAGGCTACCATGTGGACAGGACTTGAGGATAGGGACTCTCCCCCTCACCTCAGAGACCGACAGCCAGATCTTATGCTCAAAACTCACCTTCCTGTTTCCAGGTGTTCCCCTTCAGCTCTCACTCTGACATTTCCCCAGACCGCCAATATCTAGGAACTTCATGTTATTTCTATGTGCAAGATAATTTGTCTTGGGGTAAAGATCCAGCCTCACAAACATTCAGAGGGGTAGATCACATCCCCAGAGCCCTGGTCCAGACAGGATCAAGCCCAACCTAAATTTCATTTCTTTGAACAGATAATTATTTGCAGTCATCTGAAATGATTTGACGGCTTACTTTAGCCCATGTGTGTTACTATAATGAACAGGTAAGCAGAACAAGAGTCTTTTTCCTTTTCGTTTTTCCTGCAACCAGGGGTGTTCTTTTAACCTAGATCATAGAGAAATTTAAGAAAGATGAGCTGTGTGTATTTATGATTGGGACTTTTCAAGGCACATTGTTGAGCACCTCTGATTTGAATTCTTCCTCTAGATTCTCTGTTTCTGATCTTCCTTTCTTCCCTCCCTCACCTCTCTATTGCTGCCTTCAAAGTTCCAGGAAACACTCTCAGCCTATAAGATTCATCACTACTTATATGGTACTTTATGGCCATGTCCAAGTTCTTTTACTGGCTCTGGCTCTGGCTCTTTAATTATCTAGCCAGGTAAAAGAGATATGAGCTTCACTCTTCCTTTTCTTTCTTTCTTTCTTTCTTTCTTTCTTTCTTTCTTTCTTTCTTTCTTTTTTTTAATCTTTGTGAGACAGAGTTTTACTATGCAGTTCAGACTTGACTTGAACTTACTTTGTAGCCCAGGCTGGCCTCAAAATCACAGTGATACTCCTGCTTCAGCCTCCCTGGTATTGGGATTTCAGGGCTCTGCCACCACACCTGGCTGGGCTTGAATGTTAGGGGATGATAGCAACCACTTTCCATGGCAATTCTGTATGTTACAGGTTCTTTAGATGAGTTGGTTCTTCCTCTCCCAGCTTCCTGAGTGGTAACCACAGGACCACAGTCTGGCCAGGCAGAGTGCCCCATTCTCCTGAAGTTGGTTCAGCTCTGGTACAGTCTAAAACAGGTCAACAGCCAGAATCCTAGAATGTTTGCTGGAATAAAAAGAAAGGCTTCAATTTCCTCTGGGATGTTAGGTACAGGAATAATGCTAGTTGGGAATTGCCAGGGAAAAGAGACAGACAGGTGGAAAAGGCAGAAAAGGAAAGAGACAGGGAGATCTCTGGAGTGCTTTGATATAGCTGTGCCTGTATACATGAAGCACAATGAGCCAATATATCCTTTTTTCTATAACCTGTATTGTCAGTTTTGTCTACTCTACAACACCTAAGAGTTCAGACTAGAACAGCTTCTTTGGAGGAAGCATACATGATAAGATTTCCTCTTGTCCCCATTTACTGCTTCTTACAGAAATTTTTAATGAACATAGTACAATAAAAGCTGTAATATGACATATTTTAAATTGTTTGCAGGTAAAATTTAGATACACATAATGATCCCATTCATCATAAGGTATTTGTATCTGTACATGAGATATCTTAATTCCTCTTTTATTTCCAGTTCCTCTCCCATCCCTTCAACCTGTCTTCCTCTCCTTATTTACAACGCTTTGTTTCCATTTTGTCCTTTTTTCTCATTCTCCCCCAACAATTCCTCTTTTCCTTTGAGCAATTTCTTCCCATCTCACAATATCTATTATACATTTTGGTCCTTATTAACTCTTTCAGTTCCTCATACCAGGGTGACAATGTGATATTAATGCATGTGTCTGATTTATTTCACTTCAGAGTAAAGTTGCAAAGTTCATCCACTTATCTAGAAATGTCTCAAGCTTACCCTTGTTTATGGCTGATTAGTACTCCATTGTATTTAAAAATCACAACTTTTTTATCCATTCATTGGTTGATGGACATTTGTGTTGTTTCCAAGATTTAGCTATTACAAACTGTGCTGTTGTAAACATGAGTGCATCAGGGGCCAGGGAGATGGCTCAGTAGAATAAGCGCTTCCCTGGCAAGCGCAAGGACCTGAGTT
>NDGN011482629.1:0-10207 GCA_002564285.1 Tympanoctomys barrerae
TGCCATTGTTTTTATTTTTTTTCTTTAAAATAACTGATGTCTAAATAAATAAATAAATAAAATGAATGTATATCTAAGCTCTGAGTTGCTGTACTAAGTCCACTGTGACACAGGACAAGCCCAAGAACTTTTCTTAGGCCCAAGATTTATGATTGCAACTATTGGCACAGGTACAGTTTAAAGCTACATGCAGTCAGATCTCACAGATTACAGATATTACTTCAAGATCAAAAGATCACTCTGATACATCTGATTAATTTTAAGACAACATTCAGAATACTGCTTGTTAGATTAAGGGTAGAAGGGAACTATTTTTCTAAAAAAAAAAATCACTCAGATCAAATCTGTGTTCATAAACTGAAATACCATTTTGCAATATTTTATACTCTAGACATTGCATTAAAACAATGATTAGGCAATTTTGGGGAAAATATATGCACCTAATTTCTTTTGTTAGTGGAGAAAACTAGAGGAGAAAACTGGAGCATGAATATGCTCACTGCCCTCTGTTCCTGCCTTCTGATTTTTACAAGCTAGGTTTAAAGCCATTTCTATCAGTTCTATATCTAAGGAAGCAAGTTTTACACAACTGATTTTGATTTGGTGTAATGATTACATGTTTATCATACAAAAATGCCTCTTTTGTGTTTTCTAATTTACATATTGCCACCATCACTCAGTCTACCTGTGTACTTTGTTAAATGGGTTGAGAAAAATATTTTTTCACTTTAATATCAAGTATCCTTTTTCATAATGACTTCTCAGCATATCATTACTCTATTTTTCCCCTTATAATTTTCCTGAGTATATTGTGTCCTAAAAAGATAAATTCCAAATCATGGCCTATTCGTTAGATATTTCTTTTTATTTAATTTTTTTTCTTTTTTTAGGGAAGGGTCTATAGGGTGTTTAGGGCCTCACTACTAGGTCAGACTCAGTGATCCACCTGTTTATAGCCTCCCAAGAGCTGGGATGACAGGTGCATGCCACCTCATCCATTCTCAATTGTCATCTCAGCGCACCCTGAGGGTGGGGCCGGCAAGGCAGTCCTGGGGATCGAACCCCTGGACCCTGCACCTGCTTGCAGGTGCTTTAAACCACTGAGCTATTTGGCTGGCCATTGTATTTCTGATTCTGCTTTCTGGAATGAAATAAATATCACTGGGGTAGCAGCTCGGCTCTCCTGTGAGACCCAAATTCATAACATGACTCAAAGCTGAACCACAATCAGACCTCTGTGAGTTAATATTTTCCTCACACTCTTCCCTCTGTAAAATATATTAAGCTGAGCTTATGCACATGGCTTCAGTTCATAAAAAGCTTACAAGTACAGCTGGAATGCTTAGCATTCGATCGCTACATAAATGTTAAGAAAACATAAGTAAGCTTGATGGTGTCAGCACCAGGTGTCCCAGTCATACCATAATGCACACTAAGTGTCCATCCTCACTTATTTTTTTGGCAATATCTCTTTATCTGCTAACTTTCAGACAAGCACATATTAACTCTATTCATAGTGAAGATAATTTGATTGTTACATTCAAATTGTATTATGTTTGTATGGTAGTATCAAATAACATAGGCAATAATAGTCATTTTTATGTATGTCTCATTAAAATAAAAATATTTCAGCTTCTAAATGTTTATGGCATAGGAGGAGGAAGAACTGTTTTCTGGACAGCAGGATGTACTCTGATCTCAGTAGGAATTTGCTTGCTAATTCTGGGTCATCCAAGTACTCTACTTGTTGTTTTGGACTACCTAGCACTTACATGGTTTCTGTCTACTGCACAAATTTCATGCCTTCCTCTGGCATTCCTCACTCTTATTTATTTATTTATTTCTCTTTCTATCCATTTTTTCATTTATTTATTTGGTACAGAGTCTCACTACACAGCTCAGACTTGTAATGATCCTCTTGTTTTCAGCCTCCCCAGCACTGGGATTACAGGCTTATGCTACCATGTCTGGACTCATGGGGCCAGTGTGGCATGTGAGACGGGATCAAATCCTGCTCCCTGCACTTGCCAAAGTGGGTGCTTAGTTTGTTGAGCTAGCTCATCTGTTTTATTTATTAATTGTTGTTATTATTATTATTATTATTTTAATGTATTTGGTTGTCTCAAGGTCTCACTGCGCAGCTCAGACTCATGGCAATCCTCCTGCTTTCAGCCTCCCCAGCACTGGGATTACAGGTGTGTGCCACTACACCAAGACTCTGGCTGGCTCAGGCCACCCTGGGAGCTGGGCTGGCAAGGCATGTGGTACTGGGCATTGAACTGCAGTCCCTAGGCTCATGTCAGCTTGCCTAAGCAAGTGCTTTAGTCCACTGAGCTATCTCACTGGACCCTCTGGTTTTTTTTTTGTTGTTGTTGTTTGGGGAATTTTAAAATATTATTTTTCATTGACATGTAATAGTTGTACATTTATGGGGGAATTGAAAGTTGTATTACAAAATGACTAAATTGAGCTGGTTAACATACCCATCACCTCACATGCTTTTTAGTGGTAGATTGTAAGAAGCCTTTTATTTCTTCATAATTTTTTTGTAATTATCACAAACTATTGAAAAAGCAACAAAATAAAATGTGTATGAGGAATGTCATATATCTATATTCTATGCACATTCACCTGTTGACATTTGCTTTGTCAGATGAGTATGTTACTCACTGTCTCCTCTTATTACATATAGGTAGACGTAGGTGTACAGATGTGTGTCTATATAAATAAAATGTGTACTCATATGTTTGTACAAAAGACCTTACATTTTCTTATCCTTTGAATACTAGTTGCACAGCCCTTTACTCTCATATACTTCCATGTCTATTTCCTAAAAACAAGAATATTGTCCTACATACAAGTTATGTAAGATTTACATGTTTTTTTTTTTTTTGGGCCAGCTCAGCCCACTCAGGGAATGGGGCTGGCATGACATGAGGTGCTGGGGATCAAACTGTGGTCCTTGCATGCTTGCCTATGCTTGCCTAAGCGCATGCCTTGGATCGCTGAGCTATCTCTCCAGCCCAAATTTACGCACTTTAAATCTTGTATCTGTATCTTTTCTTTTGACAAAAATAACTTCCTTTAATGTATTTTTCCCCTCTAGTACAGCACACAATATATGATTAGCCATTAAATTTTGTCTTTTTATTCTCCTTTAATCTGGAAAATCTTGGAATTTTTCTTTGTCTTTATATATAGCATTAAAACTCTTCAAAACAATAATTCCATTTTAATAATCCAAATTTCTTTGGATTTTGTGTTTAGGACAAACATTAAGATGTTTCATAATGAATTCATTGAAGTTAAGAATCCTGTGCCAAACATAAAGTCAGTAAAGTTATAATCTATAGGTGTTATACATATAGGAACTATATGTCCATCTCTCCCCAGTGGTGATATTTATGTTGGCAACTATACTCAATTTATCTACTGTATGGTTATCAGTTTTTCTTCTACAACTATAAAAGAATCTGTTGATACAAAACTTAGTGAAAATGTACTAAAGAAGGAATGTTTAAATGACTTGAAATTATTATTTTTTAAATCATTGTATTGGTCATAGCCACACTAGAAGAGCCCTAAACAATCATAAAAATTTCTCCCAATGTTCTCTGAATGCTTGATTTCCTCTGATGCTTCTTTCTCTGAAATGGCTTTGGTGCCTTTGAGAACATGGTAACCTCTACTGAGTTTTCTTGACCTTCCCCAGTTGGGGATTGCATGTGAAGGACCTTTTGAATACAGTATGTTCTCTGCAGGTGGCTCTGCTGAGACAGTTACAAAATTCGGGAAACTATAGTGACCCCATGTTTACTGAGGAAAGTAATCCATTCGGAAGCAAAATTCAAATTTAGTCAAGAATGAATACAAAAATATGGAAGTCAAAAACTCAATGCTTAGCCTCAAAATAAAAGGTTTTATGAGGCCCCAAAAGGACAGTTGATCAAAAAACTCAAAATATTGGGAAACATGATTCATTTGTGTTAAGGCAAGAGGGTTAGAATTAATACTCTGAGATGAAGGAAATCTGCATTTATGTAAAAACACCTCTGTAGCAAAGAAGTATGCTGAAAGAAGCCTTCCCATGCTCTGCTTGGGCTTTGAGTGGCTAAAGACCATGAGTCCGTAAAGAACCTTAGAATAGGTCAGGCAGTCACTACCTAAGTAAACATAGTGCCACAGTTCGGATCTTGAATGTAGCAAAGGCTCATGTGTTGAAAACTTGGTCTTTAAGGAGGCTATACTAAAAAAGGGCAAAACCTTTACAAAGTGGTGCCCAGTGGAAAGTCTTTAGATGATAGAGGTATACCCTTGGGGGGTGGAGGGGGAGGGGCTGGGCCATGGGTCCCTGGCCCTTCTTCTTACACTCTTTTGCTTTCTGGCCAAGATATGAGCAGCTTTGCTGTACTATACCCTTCCTGCCCTTGTTTTCCAGATGCCCAGCAGAGGTTCATGGACTGGAATCTCTCAAACTGTAAGTCAAAACAAACATTTTCCCTTTATAAATTAGCTGTCTCAGCTGTTTGTTATAGTGACAGAAGTTGATGACCTCAGGTATTCTGTATAGTGACCAAAAGATGATTAATGCACATAGTAAGAAGTAGTAGAAAGAATTAGAGTGAAAGTAATAAAAGATTTCTGCCTTGCATATTTGACTTAGGAATCATGTGTCAGGCTTGCAAAATGAATGCACAGCATAGTTTACAAAGGAAGAGATCCAATTAACTTCACTGCTTGAAATGTTTCCCACGGTGGAAAATATGTTTTATTTATATGTAATGTTGTAAAAATTATTTTAGCAACACATTGTATTGTAACTTCCAAACCCACTTACAGGATAAAAGAAAATAAGAAAAAATATGGGTGAAGTTAATAAATATCTAATTAGAAGTGTAATAGCATGAATTCTAGGTTTACTAGAAACTAAAAACAAAAATACCACAGCACAAGCTTAACACATCAATCATTTGAGGTTGTCTGACACTCTTGAAGAGGAAATCCTGGCTGTTGAAAGCACATTGCTGCCGTAAGGTTAGAACATACTAAGAACAAAAGATGAGCACTTTGGATAGGAGCCAGCTGGATTAAGGTGACCCAAAGTGCACATGTGTGAAGAGCACCAATATCACCAGTACCACTGCTCAATTCAAGATAACAGATGCAACATTAAAAAATTACAGGACTTGATTTACTATGTTGGCTTAAGGTCCTGATTATTTGTTTGTTTCTTTTCTTTCATGTTCTTTTTAAATTTCCATTTTACTTTTTATCTCTTGAATTATAGTTATAAAAAGGAACAGAATTTTTAAAATAAAACTTGATAATTAAATTGTAACTTATCTTTGTTAGAAATATGCACAGAATTCTGTTGGAGTGATATGTTCAGTAAATTTTAAAATGATCTAAACACAAAAATCATCAGTCTATTATTTCCTCTACATTTTGCCTGAACTTTCTAAAACCTTCACACAGAGGGTTTTGTGGCAAGTAGAGAAATGGTAAATATAAAACCAATGAAGAGCTTTCTAAAGAGTCAAACAAATGTTTAAGGAAGCAATTTAAAATCAAAACCTTATAAAATTTGATCATAGGAGTAATCAGAAATAAAAATAGAAGTGATTCGGACAATGTTGATTTTGTACTTGTAAAGTATGCCTGGACCACTAGGTTAAAGTCATGAAAACTAATTCTGCAAGCTTAAAACTCTAGTCATTGTTCTTTATTTAATGATATTGAGTGCTCTGTGAGTATAAGGGCTGTTACTAAGAATGATTTGGCAATAAGGCTAAAATGGCACAAAATATATACCGTAAGGTATTATTGCTTTAATGGGGTTAGTCTGGATTCACCTAATAATAGCTTTGAACTTCCTGAAATAAAGTTTTGAAATGAAAAAAAAGCTAAGAATGATTTAGAGACATCACATAAAGAATTAATGTGCACCCTTTAAAGATATTTAAAGTGAAGCATTACATATAATAAAATCAATAGCATACTACCAGAATGAAGGTATTTAAGTTGTTTACTTGATAAATATGATGAAGGATTTTGAGGCCCTCACGCACATCTCTGGACCATTCCTGAGTACATGATTTAGTCATGTGAAAGCTCCACAGTGTATTCCCCATGCTGTATAAAGAGATTTCCTTATTTGTTCTCATATGAAGATGTAAAAACAATAATATGAAATGTGCCCCTCTGTAACTAGTAGTCTCTATTTTCAATTCTAGGACATAGTTACAGTATAAAATAGGCAGAATTATAAATTTGATAATCAATCTTTGTAAATGCATCACATTTATTTGTTGTTTGTATTCAGAGAATGTGAAAGTAAGATTAATTTAGCTGCTGCTTGCTTTTTTCTTGTTTTAAAAACCATCAAAATAGCTTCGTAGAGAAAAGCTTTGAAGAATGGTTTAAACACACTCTTTTTTTCCTTTTTTTAAGGTTGGTATCGCTTCAAAAATAAAAATAGCACTCTTACTGGAACATCAGGAGTAATGCTGGGGATAAACAGGCTTAGAATATACTTAACTATAGTAATCCTTCCCAACACACATAAAGATGAATTGATAACCAGATTTGGCATTTCAAATATTTTTTACCCAAGGCAAAGGCTTTAAGGTGTTTTCTTGGAATTAGAGAGTTTAGAGATGAAAAAGCTGCCATTTATTATTTTCTCTTTCTGTCAGCTTAGGACTTCTCTTTGCAATCTTGTTTATAATACAGGGACTTTCTGTTCTTAAATGCTTCACTTGTTTAAAAGATGTCTCATCAAAGAATATTGTAAAATCTGAGAATGTGTATTCTCAAGGTTTTGACTGAATAATAGTCTGATAAAATGAGGTAAGATAATTTATTGGAGTGGGAACTTGGATTAGCGTCAGAAGTAGTAAATTGTATAACTAATCTGAAGTATAATTTGTTTATGCTTTTGAGCAAATCATAGTATTTCTCAATTCATCATTTCCTTATGAATGAGAGAAATTTTAGCTCATCTATAAATAAGGTATATTTGCAGATAAATATATCTTTCAATCAAACTAACCACATCAACTGATCAGCTAATCCTAAATATCTGAACTGTTAATATGAGACTATAAACATCAGGAAACATATTCATCAGGAAGCCTATTTATTTTCTTAATATTGGCAGTACTTTTATAAGTCGTGGCATCTTGAAAGGTCTTTGTCTAAAACAAGGTAGTGTCATGCCATTTTGCTGTAGTATTATCTCCAGACTATAGCTACAATTTACCTTTTTCAGATTCATAATACAAAAACGAATATATGTTTAATTTCCATACTCCTACTTTTCTTGGATTCTAGTGAGGAAAACACTGTCCTTCTTTTAAAAATATGAGTATGTTGCTATTCCTCCAAAACCATAATATTTAAATGAAAAGCAAGTAGTCACTGGCCACAGTCAGGATGCAGTTTGTCCCTCCAGCATCCAGGTTGTGCAAGGCTGTCCTTGCAGCATGGCTCTCTGGACGTTTAACCTCAAAAACTCTTCCAATGAGTTTGCTCAGCCTGAGGTATTTCTTTATTGTAAAAAAGAAAAAAAATTAGCAAGCCTTCTTTTGTTATGGTTTTTCACAGAAGAGCACACATTGGGAGTCAGGAAGTCTAGCTTCCAGAATCGGAAACATCTCCTACTGTACACAGGCCATCTTACACTTTCAGTAATTCTACTCCGAATCAGAATTTAGCACAAGCTTTCCAGGCACAGCAGAAACTAGACCTTTAAGCTTGAATTTTTATCTTTTCTCTGGGGATGTGCTGGCCACTAGTTTCCTGTGACGGTGGAGAGCAGCAGTCAATCATAGTTCCCACTACTCAGTACGATCAGGAGGGGAAACAACGGATCCTTTACAGGTTAATATGATGCTGAACTATGATGTCCCATATATTGTGTGTTTTAAGTGCATTTCCAACCTTATTATGGATTTATAGGGACTGAAACTCATTTTAAACTGAGGAACGTCTGCTAGATTTGATTATTTCTTTAACATGCTTGAACCTCCGTTTCTTTATTTTTAACAAGGTGAAACATTAATTCTTATCTTTGGGGCTTCTGTCCAGATGAGATGAAAAAATGAATATGAATCTTAAAGATTTTATTGACATCTACGCTTAGAAAAATATTCTCAATTATTTATTTTTTAACAAATTATTTCTATTTGGTTTCATACAGATAACATAGTTATTAAATTCAAAGTATTAAATATGGAAAGAAGGAAAAAAGAAATGGAGCCAATGTTTTTTGAGCACCTGACCTTGAGCATCATGATAGAAAAGCCAAGTAGGCCTTAGCATTCTAGCTGCTGAATAACAAACTTTCTCACTTCTTACGGGAAGACAGGGCCTCAACACACCCCTATTGCCTTTGAGAAGAAAACTCACCTTTTCTTGGTGCTATAAATTGTTGCACAAAGAAAATTATGCCAAACTAGAAACTCTAGTTTCCTCCTATCACCTCACTCCTGTGCTATTTCCCCAAATTGTATTTTTACATATATAAACCAGTTATAGCTTAATTTAGGACTATCAATTTGATGCTACACCAAACTGTGAACAAAAGACTGCTATTCAAATTTTAATCCAGGTGGATATGTAGCTGAAATGCCACAAGAAATAAAAGCAAGAACAAAAAAAAAAAGAAACCTTCATTATGAATATAAGATAATTACTTTTCAAAAATCATTGCAGCTCCAGTCCAAGAAGGGGCCACAAGGTTTAATTGTGGGTGTGCTATTTACAGATTAATTAGGACATTTAACTTCATTTTTTATACCACAGAATTAATCCCATAAAAATTAGTGATCTCAAAGGAGTTAGTTGTCAACTCTGACAGGATCTCTTTGCCATAATCTATTAAAATGCTGCTTTTATCTTGTCTTGCCCGTGTCATATTTTATGGATTTTTTCATAAACACTGCCTATACTTCATAAATGTCTCAATTTTCTAGTCTATTAACATTACTTCAAAAGCAATTGATAAAAGAGTAGGGCATGCATGAAATAATACACCAATAATGTGAAGTGCTGGAGGCAAGAACAGTGGGTAGGATCCGCACAGCTTGTGAGCTGAAACAATGAAAGGATGTTTTATCTACTACAATAAAGAAACAAATGATCATTTTTGATAGTAGAAAAAAGATTGCTAGTAATTGGGCAGATGAAAAATGGGTTACACAGAAAATATAGCACATTTTGGAAATGATAACTGAAAATGAGAAAATAAACATCCACCAGTATCCATTTACATTAGGGGAAATCTTTTCCTTTTGGATACTAAAGATGTGGTATTCACCTTGATTTTGCTTAGTTCTAGAAATGACAGCCTGTTCTATGTATCAGTGATATTCCCTTTGCATATATATTTTAATAAACATGTAATATGTTACATATTGACTATAACAAATATATGTATAGTTTTTAATCATTATAATCTTATTTTAGTATTTGGAAATTAATTGCTCCTTTAATGTATGGATGATGGATTTGTGACATCTTATCTAAATTATTAAAGCCATAAGACCTAGATTTACACAATCAAGTGAGAATTTTATTGGGATTTGTACCACAAACTCAATTTAACACACTGACTTTTTAAAACTTGCTCAGTTATTATATATTTAATTCAATTAAATGAAAAACAAAGGAGAATGGGAATTTAGCAAGGCACAGAATTTCTGATTTTTACAAACTTTTCTTCCTTGTATTTTATGATTTAATTTAGCTAAATAGAGCCAGACACAGTCTGAGCTTTCATTGTTAAGATCTCATGCTTTATAAATGGAGTGGGTTTAGATTCCCATATAGCTAGAAAGACCTAGTATTTGCTTATAATTATCCATAGTGCATTCTTTCATTCTTATAAGTATCGTAGTTTGAAAGACAACATACATGGTCACCCACTAAAGTATGCGATCAAGTAATATTAGGAGGAATATTATTATTCCTGTGATATATATTTTCATAAATTTCTTTAAACCTACACAGTACTATCTAAAATTGTGTGCTTTAACATCAAGTTGAAAAAATCCTTGATTTGTGATGTATATGATTATTTTCTTAACCTTTGAAGTGAGATGCATTTTATTTTATTTTATTTTATTTTGTGTTAAAAAATATTTTATTTTAATTATGAAACAGACTGATGTTCTGATAATTGTTCTAAGTCATAAAATTTTACTTA
>NDGN011482635.1:2985-20359 GCA_002564285.1 Tympanoctomys barrerae
AAAATCCACCAGAGGCCATTCTGTCCTCCCAGAATGCCTCTTGTCTGTTCCCTGTCACCCTGGCCAAAACCCTGAGGAATCTCAGGCCTTCCTACCAGTGTGACTTAGGACCTCAGGGCCTACAGAGAATCCAGGGACTCCTCCCTTCCTAGCATAGGACAACCAGTGGCTGGGAGTTGCTCAAATCATACAGGTAGGTCAGTGTCAGGAGTCCTTAGGAAGATGACAGTTCCCTCTGCTTGTCCTCAAAATTAGATTCTTGGACTTCCTCCAAGAATACTATAGGCCAAGGGGCAGTATTTATAGGGTAGCTGAGTCCCACAGTCTTAAGGAGATGGGAATTGTCGCTCTAAACTGAGCACACTCTTTCCCCCGAGAGCAAGGTCCAGGACAGAAGTCTTGAAGTCTGCAGGCCCCTCCGGTAGCCACAGGGGCTGTCCCAGCACCTCCCTGGAGAGGCTGAAGCGCCCCCCCCCTGCACTGTTGGCCAGCCTTTCTGGCTGACCTGCTGCTGCTGGGAAGCAGGGCAAGAAGGTGCCAAGCCTCAGATGTTCTAGGTTGAAGGGGCCCAAGAAAGCTCTCTGAGAGGTGGAATCTCAGTAAAATGTCGCTGGCCAACCCTCTTCTCTTACCTGAGGCTGCAAGCCCTCCATCTGCAGGGTCTCTTTCTGTCATATTGAGAATAGGGGCTGGGTAAGACACACTCCATAGTTTCTACCTTCTTTACCAATGCTTTGGGATGCTGTTCAGGGTGGTATGGATCCAGGGTAATCCAGATGGAGGTTTGGGGGGAGTGCTCAAGTTAGGCAGTGAAGGTCTCTGAGCCACAGCGAGCATTGGGAACTTTCCTCACCCCCTCCTGCTAGGCTGTAGAGCACCGACCCTGCTGCATTGGAGCCCTGAAAGTAGCTCTTAGAGAGCTGTGGTCACTGGGGCAGGAAGGGGATGAGCTGCCCCAGCACTCAGGTCCCAGGGCCCAGAGCTGGGCTGGCCGGTGGGTGATGAAGGGCTCACCCCTTCCCTCCCCACCCCCGCTCTTCCTGGCCTCAGCCCTGGGGTCCCTGTGCTTTCTACCTCCGCTCCTGGCCTGCTCCTCAACCCATAGCCTGTGAGGCCGGGGCCGGCCTCCTTCTAACATCTTGTTCTTTGTTTCTCCCTTTCTTTTGCTGAACTCCTTGCCCCCCAGAAGGCAATGTTGAGCCGAAAGCGTGCGTCCCAGTGTCTCACACCTGTGCTCTTTAAACACAGAGACCTGCCAAGACGCCCTCTCGTCCAACTATGCCCAGGCTGAAGTCCTCACCCTCTCTTAAAGCGGCACCAACGTGAGAGAGACAGGCAGACAGACAGCCAGAGGCTTAGGGAAACTCTGGAACCCAAGCACGAATCTTTCGCTGAGAAAGACACTGATATCCTTGTTTGCACAGGACTGGTGGAAAGCCTCCCATGTGACCCTCGGGGCCCAGAGCCATCTGGGTCTGATGTTTTGTTCTATTGTACATGGAAGAGATATATATGCACATATAGTATCTATATTCATACATGCTATACCCTTGTGTGTAGTGCACGTGCTACTGGTGGTCTCTCGTGTTTGTTAGGCTGTGTCTCCCCAAGCTCTCTATCCGCCCCGAGTTTCCTTCCCCCTCATAAATTCCTATTTCTTCTGACAGTAAGTGGAGTGTCCCAGGAAAAGTCCCCCTGGGAAGTGCCTGGTTACCCCCCCAGGATGTTTTCCTGTCAGGAAGCAGCCTGTTGAAGGCCACACTGCCCCCCACCCAGGGTCACTGCTTCTCTAACCCAACCCCACCCCACGTTGGGGTTCTACCTCCTACCCCACATCTCAATTGTGGGGGACTCCAGAGGCTCCTCTGCAGATACTTCCACTCCCAGCGCTCCGTGTCCTTGATGGAGGGGGGCGTTTTATTGTTTTCATTTTTAATTTTTTTGTTATGTCTCCTTCATCTGTTTGTTTTCAAAGACACTGCTGGGCAGATGGGCAGGGAAGGGGTCTGTCTGCCCATCTGGCTCAGGGTTCTGAGAAGGGGATGCCTTGGGCAAGAGGAGACCAGTTGCAATACTGTACTTCCTGGCCAGTGGCCAGAGGATGCGTGCAATAGCAGGGGCCAGGTGACCCCTTCAGCCTTGGCCTCTGCCCCTCCTTCGGCCCTCCCTTCCCTCCCGGCCCCTCCCTGCTGTTGGTCAGTCCTTTTCTAAAGCTGTCCTTGTGTGTGTGTCTGAGGCATGCCTAGGCCAGGCCCTGACACCCTGTCCGCATGCCTTCAACTGTCATGCTGTGCTCGAGCCCCAATAAAGACATCGAAGTGTCCTGTTGCTCCTTTATATCTGCCTCCGTCTCTTCTTTCTGACTCTGGGTCTGTGGGGACTTCCCTGGCTCCCACTCCCAACACCTGAGCAAGGCAGCCCATCTATGCATAATTCCGCTCTACCGGGAATCCTGTGTGCAGCCAGGCCCTGGTTTTACAGTTAGAGGTGAATGTTCAGAGGAGAGGGATCTGCCCCAGGCCATACTAAGCGGACTAACTGAGGTCTCTGACTCCCACGCACTCCTGCCACCTGATCCCCCATAAAGTAGCAGTGTTTTGTTGAGGGAACGGCATTGCATTCCTGCTGGTTTGTGCTGGGGGCCTCCCTCCTCCCTGCAGCTCCCCCAGAGCTAAGTGGGACAAGACCCTAGGGAAGCCATTCACTGGCTGGCTGGATGGCTGGTGCACTGAGGCCCACCAGGGACCACTTAAGAGAGGGGAAATGAACACACCTGGACCCAGGCAGGATGAGCAGAGGGTCTACAGTGGTCAGACGCTGTCCATACCCAACACTGTCGCTGTCCTTCTCACCCATATAAGAGTCAGCGCAAGGCTGGCTTTATGGTCTGCAGCCCAGCGTAAGATACTTAGGTGGTGCTGCCACTGTGGAATTGTTGAACAAGGAGCCATACAATTTCATTTTGCATCACACTGCGAACTACACAGCCCCTGTGAGTGCATGCTTCTCTCTCCCTTCTCTTGTCTCCTCACTTCCTCTTGGCATAAATGAGGGCCCCGGTTCGGTCTTGGTCTGCTACTTACTAGCTAGGTAACTTGGAGGCAGCTCCTTAAACCTCAGTTTCCCCATCCGTAAGATGGTAAAGATGACAGCACCTGTTCCAGAGGCAGCGTCAGAGCCTGGTGAGTGCCACGTGTCTACATGTGGCACAGAACAGATGCACAAGAAGTGCTCCTGTTCCCTTCGGCTCTCAGGCTTTTCTCTGCAGAGCTCTGAATTCTGTGTATCCAGTCACACCCAGGAAGGACAAGAGCAACTTGGAGCTGTCCAGGGTAGCACCCAATAGCAGGGTGAGGCTGAGGGAAGGAAAAAGCCAGGGGAAGCCTGTTCCTGAAGCGGCGGAGAGAATCGGCTCGGAGCCTGGCCAGCAGCGGAGGCAAGGCAGTGGCAGGCAGCCAGTTGTCAATTAAAGATAAAATCTCTCCTCCAGCAGTGGAGGGCAGATAGGGCTGAGGCCCCCCCAGACAGGAGAAAGCCATTTGCAGCCAGGCTTGTTCGGAGAAGCTTGGCCAGGCGATAATGGGTTGGGATGCGCTGCTGGCTCCGTAATGATATTACGCATCAAGGCCCGCATCCAGAATAGCTGTTTTCTGTTTTGTTTTTGTTTTTCTGTAGATCAGTGTGGAACCATTTCATGAGGAGGAGATGAGAACCCACCAAACAGCCTGGGGGGACCTGATGCCAGGAGGGTTCTGGGGGGGACCTGAGAAAGTGTAGCTGGGATGCACCATGACACCTTTGGGGCCCGGGAGGAGAGGGGCAGACTTGGGCCAGAGAAGTAGTCATTGGAGCTGTCCAGGAAGCTGCTCGGCCTCTGATGGGCCCGCGACTGGAGCAGGGCCCAACCTGGGAGTGGCTTAGGAAGGAGTGTGGAGCTCTAATGCTTCTGATAGGCTTTTGAAGTCAGTGGACCTGGGTTCAAGCCTGCCTGTCATTTTCTAGTTGTGATGTGACGTAAGCTCCTACACCTTCATTCCTTGTCTTCACCATGGAAATACGAGTCGCTTCTACTCCTGTTGGGGGGGATATGGGAAGAGGACTGTGGAGCAACTCCCTCCAGTAGCACAAAATTTGGTTTGATGCCCTCACTTTGCAAAATCTGTGCAATGTGTTAGCCTCATTTCAGTGAGGGCTGTATCTCCTCATGAAGGAGTAAGTTGGGATAATTTCAAACGGCCGACATTCATGGAGTGTAGGCCATACATTGAGTGCTCATAAAAATGCACTCGGAGGTTGGTGTTATCATTATCTTCGTGCCGCAGGGGAGCAAAGCACAGCACAGCAATGTCAGCTTACTTCTCCAAAGACACACAGCCAGCGAGCAGCGAAGTGGGGCTTCAGACCCACCCTAGCTCCAAAGCATGATGCCCTGCCACTGTCTAAAACTGAATGGGGACGGGGTTGGGGGGAGGGACGAGACCTTCCATGTAGAGATTTGTGCTTTTCATGGTATTTACCTTTTCTTTAGATGAGAAAACTAGGGCTTGGGAAGTGGGTGGTTTAAGTCTCTCCTATGTGTGTGTGTGTGTGTGCCCTGTAACACGCACATGTACATGCACAAGGGGAAGGGATGTCCTCTCAGACTTCCTTAGTAGAGGGTAGCATCCAGCTGAGGGAGTGGTCACCCCCTTCCCTGCGTGGTGCCACTGAGTTTTATCCACTGACACCTCCGAGGGGATGCCCGGTGTGGAGCTGGGCTGACCCCTCCCTTCGGGTACTTGAAGGGCCCATGGGGAGGTGGCTTCCATGGCAGGTGGAAATGTTCAGCAGGCAGATTGCCTTCAAATAAAGGACCTTATTTTTGTCACTGTCTTTGCTAGTACAAATTTAATGTAAGGTATTACAAGACATCCTGTACCAAATTGATGGAGAGGTCTCTGTCCCCCTCCCTGCAACCCGGCCTCCCTGCATCTGTGAACACTTAATTGTGTGTCCTCCGGGCCTTTGGAGAAGGAGATTTCTAACGAAGTTACCGAAGAGGAATGGATCACCCTGAAAACCTAGGGAAGCCCTGTTCCTGCTAGTGTTTGGGGAGACATCGGACAGCAGTGTTCTGCGCCAGGGTTTGTGGGAAAGGCTTCTGCTGGACATGGGAGGTGGCTAGGAGGCTGCTCCAACTGGGAGATGATGGGCGACAATGACAGGACCCAGGCCTTGTGAGCAGGTAAGCCCCTTTCCCAGTGTCACTTCCCCCCAAATTCCTTCACTCCGGAGGATAATTCTCTGCTAGGTACACTCTGCTCCTTCCCACCCATGAGGGGTGTCAGGGCAGCCAGAGAGACATGATATGCACCAGTGATGACTTAATGGCTCCTGGATTTGGGCTGTGAGGTGACCCACTGTCGGTCCTCTGGAGGACTGGTGGCATTGCTGAAGGGAGCACCCTCTACTAGCTCCAAGCCTTCGAGTGTGCAGTGGCCCCACCCCACAGGTGGTGCATGAGCTGGCTCAGTCCCCTGGGGCTCTGGTCACATGCAGGCCGGGGACAGAATTTATCCAGGGTCCCGGCAGGCTCCCAGTGACCTCAATGGCACCCGCACCCCAGGTATTCAGCTGCTTCCCACGGCATCCCTGGAAGTGTAGTGTGTAGCGAGCCTATGAGGAGTTAGTTGGTGCTCATCTGCCAGAAATGCAGCGTCCTGCTTTGGCTGAGCAAGAGTGCCTGCTTCCTAAACAGGCCATCCCTGTTTGCCGGAGTGGGGCGTGGAAGGTCCTTACTCTCTTTACACACTTCCCAAGCTGGCCTTGTCCACTCTCACTGGCTTAGCCATCTTGAGATTCGGTGGCACCCATATTTCCAGTTCCCTTTCAGGAATGCTCTCGAGTGCACTCACTCATGCACCCGGGCGTCCCTGGGTGAGCACCCCTTCTGAGCACCCCTCTATCCCAGGTGCTGAGCTTTGCACTGGATGGTGAGCAGACAGCCGGCCTGCTCTTGCGGCGCAGGTTCTCCCAGCTCAGACTCCACCCACTGGGCCCCACCACAGCACCTTCCCCAGTGCCCTCACCCTGGGCTTTGATTTCTCCCCCCTTGCCAAATATCGTTGCACGCCCCCAAGGCTGAGCCCAAAATGGCAGGGGGTCCTTAATCCCACCCTCTTACTCTTTTTACTCCCTCAGTTATCTCGAATAAAATCTGTATTACACACCTATGCTCTTCCTGGGCAAACAACAGTGAACAGGGCTGACACGACCCCTGCCTTCGTGGGGCTTAGGGTCGAATGGGGGAGACAGGCCAGGTGAACAGGCGAAGACATATAATCCTATTGTGCACCTACATTCCAGCCCATTAACTTCTACATTCCTGTCTCTGAAATGCAGTTCAGTTTCCACTGCCAGCCCTCTTCCCTCCACCCACGTGGCTTGCTCCTTGCCTCCTGCCTGGCTTCTGCACAGGCCCCTAGCTGCTCTTCCAGGTCCCGTCCCCACCCTGTGTCCGCCAGCCAACAGCTTCCTAAAATGGAGCTGATCATGTTACCCCTGCTTAAAACCCTCCATGGCTGGATTCCCAGTGCATTTCGAATAAAATCCAAACTCCTCAGGCCACCAAGGCCCAGCTGCGGCTCAGGCCCCTCCCAGCCTCTGCAGACTCACTTTCCCTGCCGTGCAGCCTTCCCCTCGGCTTCTCACAGAGGCCCATCTCTCTCCAGGAGTCTTGCTCATGCTGTTCCCCTACCTGGACCATGTTCTTGTACCCCAGCCTTCTCGCCCTTTGATGGCTCTGAATGTCACTTTCTTGAGTCCTGTCCCCTTCACCACCGCCAGGCCTGCTAACTGCCTCCTTCTTTTCTATCCCTGCACCTGGTTGGCCTCCTTCACCGTTCTAGGCCCTTTGTGTATCTATGTATTTGTTTACTGCTGCCTCCCTGTGAGTTGCTGGGGCCTAGGCCATCCTAGGACAGGTACTTATTTTGTGAATGAGTAACTGAGCAGGAGGTGGGCCTGGCAGAGAGCTTTTGAGTGGAGCCCTTTCTCTTCCTTTCCCTTCTGGCTGCCTCCAGCTGGCTTGTGCACCTCACTTCTAGGGCATTCCAGGGAATCCTTGGGGAGCAAGGGAGCTCATCTCTTTGCATTATGCATTTTTTGTCTGAGAAACTGTCAGAATAATGAGGAGGGCAGAGAAAAAGAGAGACAGGAGAATGGGGGTGGGGAGAGACAGGGAGGGGAAAGAAAAAGGGAGGGGAGAGAGGGAGGAAAGGAAGGAGGAAGGGGGAGAGAGGAAGGGAGAGGGAAGAAGGGAAAGAGGGAGGAAAGGAGGGATGAAGGGAGAGAGAAAGGGAAGGATGGAGAGGGAAGGAAGGAGAGAGGGAGGAAAGGAGGGATGAAGGGGGAGGAAAGGGGAGAGAGGAAGGGAGAGGGAGAAAGGGGGAGAGAGGAAGGGAGAGGGAAGAAGGGAGAGAGAGAGGAAAGGAGGGATGAAGGAAGAGAGGGAGAGAAAGGGAAGGAGGGAGAGGGAGAGAAAGGGAAGGAGAGAGAGAAGGAGAGGAAGGGAGGGAGAGAGGAGAGAGGACTTCTTCCTCTATTCAGAACTTCTACTCCTCATTTCCTCCGGGTCCTTTTTGTTCTTTTTTTTTTTTTCCCCCAGAACTGGGGATTGAACTCGGGCCCTTGTGCTTGCCAGACAAGTGCTTATTCTACTGAGCTAGCTCCCCAGCCCCTCCTTTTGGTTCTTGTTGAGCTCCCCCGTTTACGGAAGGTGCTGGTGGCTCATCAGGCCTGGCCCTGTGCTCCATGCATCAGAAACACTCAGTCAGATGTTCAAGTGAATAAAGGACTGATGAAAAAGGAAGAAGTCAGCAGAAAGAGAGAAGAAGGGAAGAAGAAGAGAAGAGGGGGACGAAGGAGGTAATGTGGAACACAGGCTGGCAGAAGAGGAGAGGCCAGGGGCAATGACAGCCTCAGGCAGAGGTGCCTGACCCAGCGTGTGCCTCTCCCCAGGGCCCTCACAGCACCCTTCTGTCCTTGCCTGGTGTAGGAACCCCCTCATGCTGTGCAGGCCTTGGGGTGGAGCACAAACTCCTTCAGAACCCACTGACCCCACAGGGTACCCCCAGGACTGAGAGGCATGACTGTTCCCAGGAGACCTCTACAAGGGCCACAGCCTGGGTTCCTTAGCCCGAGGCACAGCTCTACTCCTCATATCCCTAGAGGGCTCGTTCTCACCTCTGCCCTCCATCCCTCATACTTGGGCCTTGCCCCAGTGGAATTTGATCTCCTAGCAGGATCAAGAATTCAAGGCTGAGCAACAAGATAGACCTCTCTACTACTTCAGCCCTCTTCTAAGCGGACTCCTCCTCCCCAAGACCCAGGCTCAGTCAGCTGCTCTGAGGAGAAGCAAGGCCCATTCCCAGGAGGCTGGGAGGCCCAGAGGAGCTGTTCTGGAGTAGCTGTTGCCATGGTGGCCCTCCCTCGGGTGGCGGCTCCCCAGTTACCATGGAGAATGGTATCTCTGCCTGCCTCCACAGGGAAGCTGCTCCTGGGACCCTTCATCTGTTCTAGTTCTGCTGGCTGCCCAGCCTGCATGGCCAGTCTGTGCCATGTGGTACACAGCATGCCCACAGCACAGGGCACCAGAAGTGGCAGACCACTCCCAGCCTCACCCGGCCTGCATAGCAGAGCCTCCCCTCCCCAGGGAGGGCACTGTTTGTACTTGTGGCAAGTCGATTAGGGACCTCATTTCTCTTAGGATCCCACTAAAGCTGGCAACCATCTCCCAGAGAGCCTGGGGCAGGATGGGGAGGGGGAGGAAGAGGAGGAGGTGTGAAGGCTCCAGTGCTACCAACTATTGTCCCTCAGGACCCCAGTGCTGGATTGTGGCAAGCTGGATTTTCCTGGACACAACTGGAGTGAAGGTCTCTAGCACTCACGGTTTTTCCTGGGTTTCTCTCACCAGGTCAGGAGTCTGTCACTGATTAGCACCCTCTCGCTGTCCCCACCCCATACTGCACACACACACTTCCATGTTCTTCCCTTTTCTTCATCTTATAATCGATGCACAAGCAAGTATCTGAAGCCATGTAGCAGCATTCCAGTATGAACTGGAATCCATGACTGCTTTGTTTCTCAGGAGATAGGATTGTGACCTCTCAAATTATGGAGTAAGAGCCTTATTCTCTGTTATAGGAAATTGAGCACAAAGGAACTCTAAGCAACACTTTTTTTTTTCTTAATTTTAAATCCAGAGGAGAAGAGAACAGGACCTTCTTTTTGTGGGGCAATACAAGGAATTCTGACTAGGCTTTAGTTAATCAAAAAAGAGGGAAAACAGGAAGGGAGGGAAGAAGCAAGAAAAGAAGGAAAAGGAGAAAGAAAGAAGGAAAGAAAGAAAGAAAGAAAGAAAGAAAGAAAGAAAGAGAAAGCAAGCAAGAAATAAAATCAGAAGTGCTATGCAACAGCAAGAGTTCCGTGTGTCCAGAGGCCATGAGTTTCCTTTCTGCCCCTACCACGCTCTAGAACCCAGCCTTCTGCCTGCCAGCCCGCCTCATCCCTCAAGGTCCACTCCACTGTCACCTCTGGGAAGCCTTCCTGGCTTCTCCCAGGTCAACTGTGTGTAAGCACAGCACCTTGTGTGCTCATCGTGGGATAACCTGTCATTTGTCCCCTCACCTATTGATGCTTTCCTTGTAGACATTTTGATCTCCGGCCCCTGCTCAAGAGTTCTAGAGCTGAACAGCAAAAAAAGCAAGTGGGCAGCGAATGGGCTAGCTGTCCACCGCTGGCTTCTGTCTACCTCACAGCTGTCACTCCGGCGCATGTCTGGGTCTCGGGATTTGTCCAGAACATTCTGTGGGATGTGGTGCTCCTACCACCCCCCACCAGGTGCCAGCCCAGTCTACACGCCCATCAGGGTGCCCACTGATAACCCTCTACCTGTGCTGCTCCCCAGGCCTCCAACAGCCTTTCCCTCCTGCTCTCAGTAGCTCCAAGCTGGCTCGGTCCTCTTGGAACAGCCAGGCACTTATGGCCCGAGTCCTATCTTTCCTTATCCTTTTCCTTCTCGGCCTTCATGACAAGTGTTCTGGGTCACATGCCCCCGCAGCTCTCCAGGGTACTGGAGTTCAGTGCTCAGTTGTGCTCTTGGACAAAATTCCTAGTTGCAGAAGTCGTCCATGGGCAGGGAGACTGGCAGGTGCTGTGTTCATTGGTCCAAGGCAGACCTGTGATATGACCTGGCTTCAGGCCCCGCATCTGTGAAGTGACCTCAGCCAAGAGGTACAGCGATCAGATGAGAAAGTGGGGGAGGGGCTCCCCAACTCTGGAGCCTTTGCCTCTGGAAAGCACAGCACTGCCTTTGAGCATTGCCACAGGGCAGAACGTTGGCCTGAGCCCTCTGGGCATGCCCAAGAGGTAAAGGCTCCTGCCTCACTGCGGGTACATTTTCCCCTCTCATTTGGACCTGAACCTCTTAGGCTGGCTCTGGCCTGTGCATCTGCCTCTGGTTTTATGGGCAGGCACAGCCATGGATAGACCCTCAGCACGAGCGCCATGGCCATCTTCATCTCATTGTCTGCGATCAGCTAATTCTGGCTGCCATGAGCATTGCTGCTGGTGAACGAAACTTGTTCAGGCGTTGCCACTCCTCTGGGGAGTGGGGAGGGGGACTCATACATCTCCTGCAGAACCTGCTGAGAGGAGACAGACGCGGAGTATGTGAAAGCTCCCCAGCCCCAGGTGGCTGAACTGTGCTCAGTGACTGTCACCTTCCTGTGGGCCCCGGGAATTGGAACTCCAAGAAGGCAGCGAGGTAAGAGAAGCACAGCCAGAGGACTGAGGGGAAGCAGGTGTTACAGCTGGACTCTTAGTTGTCTCTCAAAGCCTGTGTGCTGAGGATTGGGCCTCAGCCCAGGACACCTCTGAGAAGTGGCCGGACTCAGGAGAAGGAAGCTAGGGCTTTAGGGCCCTGCCTTTCCATCCTTGCCACCGGGCCTCCATGAAGGGAATTTGTCCCCTCCGTGCACTACTGCACTGTGCCACCCACACCCCACACCCAAAGGGACAGGGCCAAGGGACATGGATGGATGCCTTTGAAGCTGTGGCCCCAAATAGACCTTTTCTCTTTTACATTGATTATCTCAGGTAGCAGAAAGCGGACTAACATGGCAGCAGTCTCTAGAAAGAACTAGAAAAGGAGGCGAAAGAGGAGAAACTAATAAGGGGAGAGGGAGAGTGAAGGAGTAGGAAGAGGAAGACGGCAAGGGGAGGGGGAGGAGAGGCCCGCCCCGGGACCAAAGCCATGGGCCCGAGACGAACTGAACAGGCTGGAAATAGAATGGCTGGGCAGCTGCCACACGCCCTGCTTGAGTGTCTGCTGAGCAAGCCGTGAACGAAAGGAACAAGGATAAGAATTCAAGGAAGACATGGGCCGTCTCACCTCAGAGGTAGGTCATGGCGCGAGATGTCTGTTCCAGGCCAGCAGAGATTAGTTGGGGCTCTTTTTCTGGGGATGTTTTGTCCTCTTAATCACTATTTTTAACAAGCTGACTTGTGGCTGGGTGAGTCTGACACCACCCTGTCCTTGGCAGTGGAAGTCCAAGACCACTCGGATTTATTCTCACTGTGGGTGCTGCTAGCTCCAGTAGAAGAGATCGTCATTCATTTTCTAAATGGAGACTTAGGAAACTGAGCCGTGACACGGAGTCCACCTCACTTGTTAGGGCGAGTTCTGGGATGGTCCGAGCCCTGCCTCAGCCCCAAGCAGCCCCGTACCTTCAGATGACCTCACACGGCACCAGCAAGTGCTGCCTTGGGGGAGCCCAGGCTCCTTCCTGTCCTCAGGACACCCCTTCTTGGCTCTTTCTCCCCACCACCAGCGCTCCAACTCTTCCTTGCCCAGCCTCCAGCTTCCTCTTTGTCTGCCTAGGCCCGCGTGGAAACTCCTGGGCTTCAGAGGGAATTTGCTCACTCTCCAAGCACATGCAATTCCTAATTCACCACCAAGGTCTATGTGCATGCAAGGGAATTTTCCAGAAAGAGGACCCAGAGCTCCCATGGGAGAAGCTTCTTTCTGCAAGGTGAAGAACTGTCAGTCTAGCTTCTAGACTCTGGGCCTGGACAGCTATGAAGACAACTATAACCAGCTGGCCCTGAGGGCTGCTTTTTAGTCCATCTGATAAATCCTTACTCTGAGGCCTTTGCCCTATCACTGACTTCTGTAGTTCATGTGGGCTCTCCTGGGGACTGAATCCAGACAGAAAGTGGACTTCGAACTCTAGCCTGGCTTCCAACCCTGACTGTCTAATCTTTGCTAACTTGCTTAATCTGACTGAGCTACAGTTCCATACCTGTCAGGTTAGAGGTAATACTGCCAATTGGGGAGGTTTTCACAGACTCCTAGTGAGACCCTGGGTCCCTAATACTGAGCACAGAAAGTGACACTTCATAAGACTTCCTGTCCTCCCTCCCTCCCTCCCTGCCTGTCTGGGTGAACTTTAGGGCCACTTCCCAACATAATTAGTCACCTCCACTAGAGAGCCGTTAAGAAAACCTAAGTGGGTGGGAAGAACACAGCTGTCTTCAGCTGGACCCTGACGAGAGGACTAGGTCTGGCGGCAGCGGAGGGAAGACAGAAAGCGGAGTGAGCAGAGGATCTCAGTTGGCGCTAACAGGGTACACGGCAGGGGATCAACCAAAGCTGTCTTTGATATTTGGAGCACAGCTGGAAATCACACCGGGGCTTTAACATAATAACATTGAACATTGCCAGGTGTTGTGGGGCGCTCTGGGAGGCTGAAGTAGGAGGACAGAAAGTTCTAGAATGACACATTTGTAGGAAAATACACGCACTTGGAAATAGTGTTGAGTGAAATAAATCAGACATATAAGCTTAAATACCATATGGTATCCCTCATTTGAATGAGGCAAAGTACCAACAACAACAACAAAAAAAATGATAAAGGATGGGTAGAAAGGGCCAAGGGGGTAGATCTCCTCCAGGAGAGAAGTGTCCAAGGTAAAAAGGAGAAGGGTGAGGGGAGGGGAAACGAGAGAAAGAAGGATGTGCCTGGCGCAGGATCCTGGAGCTCCAGGCAACATAAACACATGTAATGCCGACAAACACAGGAAAGGCGACAAAGGAACGGAGGGGGAGCAGAAAGGAGGATGAAGGGGAAGGAGGTGACAAGCACAGGCTGTGATACGGACAGGTCATTGTCCCCCAAGAGGACTGTAAACGGTGCAAACAGCAACCCCCCCATAGGTCCCCAAACAAAAACCCAGAAGAACGTACATGGAGTCTGTGGTGCTCATTTCTGCACGTGGGCCCAGGAGCTGGTGGCCTGGCTCCACTCCCTGGGCTCCAGGGCGAGCATCTGCTGCTCTGCGTTGTGGATTTCCCTCTGCCACCCTCCACACCCACCCCTGGATCAGAAAGCATTCGCAGGAAGCCCACTGGCGATCAACGGATGGCAAAGAGTGGGGGAGTAGAAGTCGGGCAGGTCCATCTCCGAGGAGATTAGATCAGGACTTTTCAGCTCTTCCCGTACTGACTGCACAGCAAGGGAGAACTAGGACCCTCGCGGCTGTGGCCTACACTGGCCACTCAGAAACACATCAGCCCTAGAGAAGCTGAGCTATGGCCCTCAGCCCTCCCCCCAGGCTCATACGGGCACACGGCACGGAGGGAAGCAGCTGGACTGCACAGACTCCTGCACTCTCCCGCTCGGCAGCCACAGGCCCTCAGCTGAGGAGGCTTGTTCTCTGAATGTATTTTGTTTCAGGTAGAATTGCAAGTTTTTAAAAAAGGCCATTTCTTCTTTTTGACATTGATGGGGTAAGGATTTAAAGGTATACTTCTGAGAACTTAGAGTTGCTGGTTCTTTGTACTCCGTGGGCCTGTTTCAGCCTACCCTGCCCTTGTTTGACCTGTCTCTCGTGAGGAGTCGGAGACCGACATCCTGGGAAATACTTATGAAGGACGCTGGGCTTCTCAGATGTAAAGGGCAAGAGAAATCAAAGGTGATGCTTACCTCCTTCCAAAGGATAAGGATTAATAACAGCCCAGCCCATGCCCTCTCCTGCTGCACTTGCCAGAGGCTGAGTTAACGCAAGGCTGGGATTCTCCTAACTCACATGAACCCAGCCACAGGGGCTGCCGGAGTATCAGCTTCAAAGTCACCAGTGCACACAAATCCTCTTCCAGCCTCCCCTGGGACCAGAAGGCAGCTCACTCTGTCCTGACCTCAGCAGCCACCTTGTGTCTACCAATGCTTCCTCCGCCCTGGGTTTGGGCAGTTGATGCTTAGAAAACATGTTGAGCTACCAGTTCTGACACTTGTTCACAACTGGGGTGTCCTGTGGCTGACAACACCTTGACGGAGGTACAGGACAGCTCTGCTCATGCCCCCTGATTTTCTGGATGTGGATGAGGCCCCTCGCTGTGGCCATTGAGACCCCTGACCTTTGGGTGCAGCCTGTCCCAGCCTTCGGCAGCCCCTCCCCCACTCACCACGCACCCTGCTCTCCAGCCACATGCATACACCAGTGTTCTTGGAGCTTCTGCACGGCCCTGCTCTGGATCCCATTTGCCCTTCACTCGCAGTGTCCCCTCCCTCTTTCTTCACCTTGAAAATTCTTAAGCCCTGTGGAGTCTTTACTGATCCCCCCTCTGCCACAGCCCTGGATACCTCCACACGAGCATGTGCTGCACCGGAAGTTTGCTGAACTCTCTTTCACAAACCATTTGAAGGGTCTTCCTGTAGCATTGGCCAATGAGGTCACAAGGTTCTATAGAGCTATGTCAAGAAGAGTGATTCAAATGGAGAGCAGTATGTTCCTTCAGAGTCACACAGAAGCTGTGCTTAACAGATTCCCAAAGAGATCAATTCTTTAGAACTGGACAGTCTGGAGAGAGCTGGTGAACACCGGCAGTGTGTCTATTGCCTCAGGTCAAAATGACAACAGTTTGGACTGGTTCTGTTAAAAATAAAAGACTAAAACTAATTACACCTGTTTGGTTTTGCTTTTCAATTTTTTAAATCTTTTATTTATTTGGTACAGGGTCTCGCTGCACAGCTTGGACTCATAGTGATTCTCCTGCCTCAGCCTCCCTAGCACTGGAATTACAGCGCCACCACTCCGGTTCCAGGGCTGGAATGGCATGCAGTGCCAGGGTCGCACCCAGGCCCTCAGACCGCTGAGCTATCTCCCCAGCCCCTGATTTTGATTTTTATGTGGCTACTAGAAATATTTAAAATATACATAGGACTGAAATGATACATCTACTGGAAAGTGCCACTCTAGCAGAAAATATTGACTTTTTCATTTATTATGAGTTTGAACTAAGGGTTTCATTATTATCAGTTTGAACTAAGTGTTCAAACTATGAATCTATATATTAACTTGGACATGTTGGGGGTGGAGTCTGGTAGGGTTCCAGTGATTGCTGTTCAGAAGGAAAGGTAACCTTGTTGTCCTGTGGGACATTAGCCCAATTTGTCTTTGACTTTAAAAAATAGTTTTGGTTATATCTTTATCTTATTTTATTTTTGGTTTCTTAAGACAAGTTCTTGAGTTCAGGCTGGCCTCAAATTGCTCTGTAGCTCAGGCTGACTCCAAATTCTTGGCAATCCTCCTGTCTCAGCCTCCCAAGTTCAGGAATTATAGGTTTGTGCACCACCATGCCTGGCTTGGCATATCTTTCTTTTAAATGCTAATTTCTCAAGTATTCATTGAACCCACTTGGCTTCCTTGTTAATAAGTTCTACAAAACATTTGACCCATGTTCATTCCATATTTATGGGATTTGTGGTTTTAACTTTGTGGAAATTGTACTTTGACAGATCTCTGTCTCCTATCCAGCTGAGAGCAAAGACTGAATTTTAACATTCCTGCTACTGAGTGGGGACTCCGTCAATGCTAAGTGACACAAAGCACTTGTTTGCAATGGGAGCTTTCAGTTTGTGCTGCCAACCATATTTCGCAGTGGGATTCCTGACAGCTGCAAGCCTGGGAGGCAGGGGAGATACAGGAAATGTGAGATCCTCTTTGCAGAAGCCCAGACTCTGGGTCATTCCTAGTACTTGAAGGGTACGATTTCAAGGGAATGCTGGCCAAAGCAGGACCCGTCCAAGGTGAGGGCCCAGATGCGGTTCTAGCCCTTCTTGCCTCATAACTTGATCTCTTGGCTTCAGCACTGTGACTCTTCTGCCAGACAAGCCCGATTACTCAAGGGCTGGACCCAGAGGCATTGCCGCTGTCATAGGCCAAAGCAGTGCTGGCCTTAAGAGCCAAGTTTTCTGAGGGCCCTGGAGAAATCACTCTAGGCTGATAGACCTGACTAATAACTGTAAAACTATGCCCCTTCCCCTTTGCCCGCTTAGCCTTGTCCACAGTGGGGGCAGGAGCTGGCTGGCAACTGAGGGCAGAAGCTGATTGTGATGGAGGCTGCTTATTTGCATGCACGGCTCCCGGCTTGTCTGCTGTGCAGCGGACGCTAACCTGCTTCCCCTTTCTGCCGAGCTCCAGCTCCGGAGCCAGCTCCCTCCCAGCGAGCCTGTTAGTTAAACTCATTGGCCTGGACACAACCCTGCTTCGTCAGTCCTGCTCTGGGACTCTGAGCAGGCGCGGCTGCTGCTGAAGCATCAAGCTCAGGGCTGGTCGCCTTTCAGAAGCATCACGGACACTCTGCCCTTGTCCACATTCCTAAAAAAATTTTTTTTAAGTTGGTAGAGGCTTTGCTTCTGTTGGGAAAGTAAAAACAACATTTCTTCTTTAAAAATTGTAGTGAAATATACAGCACTGAAATATACAGCAGCCCCGGGAGTGAGCTGGCCTCTCCTTCTTACACTGTAATGCAAATTACCTGCCCCAGGGCAGGTGCAGCATCCACACCCACAATAATCAACCACAAACTCCAGAAGCTGCCACAGGACTGCAGGTAGCTTTTGGGGGACACCTAGACACAAACCATAACATATGCATGTACAAATACCTGGTTGAATCCTTGTTTTCTCTCTTCTGGGCTTTATACCCAGACATGGAATTGATGGTCATATAATAATCTTGTGTCTAAGTTTCTGAGGTAAAAGCAACTTGTGTGAGTATCTGTCAGGTGCTGTGTGCACTGCAAGCTCCACCCTTCAGTTCGTAGTGTGCCCTTAAGCCCACACAGCAGTGCCAGGGGTGGAGATTATTGTCTCTATTTTACAGAAGGTGAATTTTCTTTTTTCCATATTTTCCCCATCTGGTACTGGGGATTGAACTCAGAGCCTTTGAAGTGAGCTACATCACAGCTTTAAAAAAATTTTTAAAAAAGATTTTTAGGGGGCTGGTGAGATGGCTCAGTGGTCTAAAGCACCTACTTAGAACAAGCTTAGCA